>JAIUND010000538.1:0-65324 GCA_034699125.1 Gisinianus flammeolus
AGGAAGCTGTGTATGCAATTTCATGCAAATCTAAAATACTTGAATTTATGAGTATTTTTTAACAGCCGAACTTGCTCTTTGAATGAAGTCGGGAGAAAAAAATTTGAAAGTTTTTACCGCACGAGGGATTTTCTCAGATCGGTATCAAAAAAAGTCCCATTGTGAAATTACAGAAGAAATTCAGCGTATCTTTGTATCTAAAGAAAATTTGAAAACACATATAAAATGTACATAAGTACAAATAGGTTATTGGTAGACAGAAAGTCCCAAAAATATGTGGTTATTTGTTATATTTGACCGTTTTTAACCATTTTATAGAGAAATTTTACCTTCAGAGTTAAATATACTATATATATAGTTGTTCTGAAATGTAATTAAGTAGGAAAAGTAGGACAATAAGAAACATTGTTGATTTTACGCATTTTTTCAAATTATTGTGAACAAAAGTCCATGTACAAAATTAAATAGAGCAGAGAGAGAATGAGTGTAAAACTAATGGGTGCAAAATCTAAAGACAAGTTTGCTCTTTATGAGGAGAAGAGAGAATTATTTCGTACGGAAGATGCAACAGTTGAGGTCACTGTCAAGTTAAAGAAAAGAAGAGACAAATCTAAAGGACACAAAGGGCAACTTAATCATATTTGTGACGCCGAGTCTGTTGTGCATCGAACAGGTTGACAATTAATAAAAAAAAGACTGCATTTGAAAATTCTATACCCATGTATTATGTAATATTTGTGTGCATTCAACTAAAATTAATAAACAATGTTTTGTTGCATGGTTTTTGTTTATTGTTTTTGTGGCAGGATCTTGGGGTGACTTACTCCTTCGGAAGAAAAAGTTGGCCGACTCACAGACTAGTATAAATCTTAATAATGCTACGTCAGGTGATCAAGACAATTATGCTTCTAATAATAATAATAATGGACATGGTCAAAATACAGCTGTTGCTTCAAAATCATCTTGTCCTCATCATGGCAAAATAAAACTAACTGATAATATTCATGTTCAAACTGAAATTCGTGAAGTTTATAGGGGGACTGAACAAAAAAATTCCCATCGAAAAAAATTAAAACATGTCAAAGGGCTTTACCGTAATCCTGCCTTTGGTTCTGGTAAAGGGTCCTCCAATAATAATAATGAACGGAGTTGCTCTCACCATATTGATTTAGGGAAACGAGATATCAAAGTACAAATACCTGGATCTCATGGAATTGGCTCAAAATGTTGTGATGCATGTACATGCTTTCAAATCAATGTTAAAGATCAAGAGAGTCAGACTTGCTTACCAAATGGAGACAAGCACAACTTGAGAGTGGAACAACAACAATTAGCAAAATCTCCACAAACAAACGATCGTGAACATGAAAAATGTCCACAACATAGAGCAAGCAGAGTGTCTCAGGGAACCAACACGAAAGAAATGGAAAAGAAATATATTAGTATTAGACCCAAAGCGTCTCACTCGGCTCCAAATAATAGTACAAATGCTGCTGCTACTACTACTTCTATCAAAACCATTTCACGCCACCGGTATGATTCAACTGAAACTAGTAGAAAACCCGAATCCCACGGTTATAATAATCATGACATTTCAGTTCCAAGAACAAGAATGGAAGATGCTCAAGTTCAGACAGTTCAACCGAAATCGAATAAGTATGCAGCTGAAGATCAGCCAGACAATTTTGAGGTTTTGAAAGATATCAAAAAATTATCTGAACTTCAAGTTGAAAATAATCTTTTAAGGAAAGATACAGCTGCATTACTCATGCAAGTTGACAAAGCGAAGACGGAAAGACAGGAGTATATTACTACAATCAAGGAGCTTTATGAATTGGCTGAAGTTTTACGGCATGAAAATGTTATTCTAATTGGGACTCATGAAGAGCACAGATCACTACAAGATAAATTACTTGAGGCCCTTGGAGAAAATCAAGCCTTAAAACAACACTTGCATCAATTGGCTAGTGAACCCTCTCAGGTCCAATCCAAAAAATCCAATCCACCAGTAGAGAATAATAATAAACATCAGGATTTGTGGAAAGTTCGGGATGTTTTGAAGTAAGAACTGAATAATTGTACACATTATTATCATTATTTAACTTTCAAGTGTTATTGACAATGTTCAAAGTTTTTTCTTACCATTTTACAGGGAAGTAAAGACAGCCATCGCTGAAGAGATTCAAGGTTTGAAAACAGTGAATGCTCGTAGGTCACCTAATATTGACCAATCAAATATCCTCGAGTTCTTTGGCATGAGTAATTTTGAGCCGTCGGGACTGAATGAAACAAATATGCAATGTGACGAGGAAATTGAGAGGATTCTGCATGTGAGTCAGGAAAATAATAATGCTGAGAGATCAGATGTTCGTAGCTCAACTCAGTACCTTGAAATGGAAATGCCAGATTCTGAACTACCACGGGAAGGAAGGTGAGCATCATATTTACTGATAATGTTTTGGTTCCTTTGGTCTATATAAATTAAGCAAATAATAATATTAATGACAATGGATTGTTTTCTATGCAGACGTTTCTTAATACCATCACCAACGTCTGAATCAAGTAGCTTCTCTCCTAGATTTAGTACACCAGCTCGCTCAGAAGATGAAGAAGATTAAGATTGATAGACGCATTGCACAATGCGGTCTTCGTCTATGGTTTCTATCTTTCTATTTTCAATACAGTGAACATATGTAATGACTAGAATATGTATTATATATTTATTTATTTCATTGTAAAACTTGTAAGTAACATGATTTTAATATTTTTATACAGTTCCATTCAATTTGAATGGTAGAAAATAAGGGAATTCATGACTAAATGAGCTAGACGATAATTCTAAATCTAATTATTAGACAAGCAAGTTTTTCAAAATTATGAAGAGTGACAACGAATGGCAAATTAAATACATAGTGTCATGCAGTTTTGAGAATAAATTTACCTTATAAAAGGAAAGAAATTATATATTGTTTCAATAAATAAGCATTACAGCGATGAATGACAACATGCCTGAAAGCTCTTGAATTTGAGTTTTGTTTTATTATCTGGAATCAATAGAATTACATAAGATCATAAATCCGCACAACATGTTTAATGAAACCCGAATAAAAATGAGAAAAATACATACATGCAATACATAGCAGTGAGATTTTATACAATCATTGCATAGACCAAAATCCTTGTTTTGAAAACAATGTTTTCAATGGGATTTTCGTGCACCAAACGACGAAACCGATGACTGGGAGTAACAAAAACGTAATACCCGGGTAAAAAAGGGTAAAATTTACGTGTCAACAGTGGGAATGTTTTGCTTCACACTGTAAACGCGTTGAGAGAAGTTCTAATGAAAGGGAATGAGTATAGGCTTAGAATCTCCAATAAGTCGGAAGGTTTTGGCAAAATAAAACAGAAAAGAACATACTAAGATCTCAAACAATTCTTGTACCAAACTGCAAACTTGACAGTCCGCTCTTCAAAGCACGCAAAAAACATTAATGAAACCCGAGTAAAAATGAGCAAACTACATACATGCATTAGCAGTGAGATTTTATGCAATGTTGCATACAAAAGGACCAAAATCCTTGTTTTAACTCCGATTTTCACGTACCAAAAGACGAAAGCGACCTTGTAGACTACAAAAACGGTAATACCCGGGTAAAGAAAGCCAATTTGTGTGTCAGCAGTTGGATTCCCTGCAATATTGCATACAAAACGACCAAAATCCTTGTTTTCAATGGGATTTTCGTGCATCAAACGACGAAACCGACCACTGCGAGTAATAAAAAGATAACACCCAGGTAAAAAATGGCAAAATTTTTGTGTCAACAGAGGGATTCGAACCCTCGCCTTCATACGAAGACCAGAAGACTCGTAACTATGCTGGGCATAGCAAGATTATCTTGAGTCTGGCGCCTTAGACCACTCGGCCATATTGACAATGTACTGGTGATCAGTTTTAGACTCTATATAATCTGCAAGTTGCGTAGAAAAGGCAACGTTATAACAATTGTAATCTCTCGCAAAGTTATTTTTGGTCTAGAGTAGACGAGTTTGGTATTTGAAATACTGCAAAAAATACCAGATTACAAGAAGTCGAAGCATTGTGTGTAATCTGAGTTGAGTTGTAACATTCATTTTGTGATTATTAAATACGATAATCTCACTTGACCCCATGAGTTTTGTACTTGCCTATATAGCGTATAAACATACATAATAATATGTATATTATACACTGTCTCGATTTTAATGTCAAAAACTCAATTTTGCAGCGGATACAAAAAAAACTGTAATTAATTATAACATCTTGCGCATATACTAAATAGCAAATGAACTGATTCCGCAAAAAGCTTGATGATTAGCATCCCCATCCAATCACAATAAAATGAGAGTATGCAAAAGATTACAATCCTCAACCTCAACGACACAGAGAGATGCAGAAGGGAATTCAAACTTTTCGTGATCCCACATTCATTTTAAAATGTATATAGTTTTAAAAAACTTTTGATCCGTCTTTATGTAGATCTCATCTCATTATGATTTCGTGTTTTTCTCTACCCATCTCCATCTCGATTCCTTTTGTACGCGGAGAACGATGAAAGTACTTTTATAATCATCTCTAATGCTTAGAGTCTAATCTGTACCATATACATATTTCCTTTTGCCTTTTTTACCATTGCATTTCATTGTTAATGACTTTCATATCGACAGGTCAATTTCTGTGGTTTAGTCTCTCTCCTATATGCTTCAAGAAAAAATCTATACTTATCGATTTCCATACTAACGATGGTTATCGAGTGTATAAGAAATTCATCTTTGCATATACAGAGAGATAGCTTTACACGAATCACAACAACAAAAAAAACCTTTTTGACAACAATAATAAAAGAATATCATTGTCTCAAAGATGCGAAACAAAAAATGAAACTGTGTAGATATATTGCCATCGCGTTATGAGAAAGAAAGAAAAAGTCATGGTGTGATTGTCACAATTCACAATTGAGCATGAAAGTAAAGTCATGAACTAGCTAAAAAAGAATCCTTTTTGAGTACAAGACATTAAATGATAATCTTACGGTGGTCACACACAAAGGGAGTCCAAATAAAAGTAAGTGCATTTATATATGAATACAAGTAAAAGATGTTGTGTTGTGTAGAGGAGCAATAATAATAATAATAAGCAAATAAAATAATAGTATGATTCACGCAAAGTATTTAGTATAGCAATAAAATGAATGTAGAATGTAGATCGATTGCATATCTTATGATAACTTCAAGTTCATTTTTTCTCGTGTGTACTTACTACTTACTTACACTCCTTTGAAAGGAGTCCTTTCCTTCCTTCATCTTCATCATCGTTGTATACAAATGTAGTCTAGTACTTACCACTCGATTGTGACCAAAAACTTAGACAGAGAGACAATAGGAAAATCCGAGAGCATATAAAACATGAAAATGACACACTTTTGAATTTAGTTGATTGTCAACTTTGTCCATGTGAACTTGTTCAATGTGAATTTTAAAACTGAAAAATGTGTAATTATTATTATTTCTACTCAAAATCTAATCCATTTTCAATTCGATTAGTTATTATTTTCATCCTGTTCAATTACTGTGCCAATTATTCTGTCACACTTGCCGCTGGTCCTTGCGTTTTACTGTAAGTTTTGTTGACGTATACAGAAGTTTTTTTCCTACGCGCATATAATGTACATTGTACAGTATTATTCACAAGAAACTTTGCACTTTCTATATGCTGGCAGCGTAGCAAGTGCAAAGTTTCTTGTGAATAATAATACTGCGTATAGATAGAACTTTTTGAAAGTATTGATGAATTTTTGTTTCAGTTTTTTCAATTGTGCCCAATATGTGAGTTGATTGTGAGTGATCTAATTATCAATCATTGTTCTTTTTTTTAAAAAAAGGGAACCCCATGGAACCGGATCCCTGTGTATTCCTCTGGAGACTATAAATGCAGCATTTTCAGAAGCCAGACTTCGTATAGGACTCCTTCAACCCTTCACTGGGCCCTATATAAATCATCATCACGAGGAAATTGACAAATTAGGATTAGCTCTCACAGAGACGAGTCGGATCCTTGCAAAGGAATTCCAATTAAATTGGTTCCAAATTTACAAACTATTACCCCAGTTGGATGTGAGCTTGACGGATATTTTGGATTTTTGTCCAGTTCAATTTAGACACAAAACATGTTCAGTAAGTTTTTGTACTAGAAAATGAGCAAGAAAAAAATATTACGGTTAATCCATATAATATAATAGAATACTTTTTGGATTTCAGGTCTCGAGGTACCGAAGTTTGACTGGTCATTGTAATAATTTGAATAATCCTCATTGGGGAGCTACTTTATCTCCATTTGCCAATATTTTACCAGCCAGTCGATCAGATGGAATTAGTGCTACGAGGGATGATACGGAAGGAGGGTATTTACCATCTGCTCGACTTGTTTCCTCTGTTATGCATAGGGATGCAGTCGTTCATGATCATGCCATTACCATTATGCTCATTGCTTGGGTAAGTCCTTTAGTCAACTTTAATGTCTTTATATATATATGTTTCATTGTTGTATATGTACTTCTTTTATACCTACATTTGTTAAACATACCTATATATTTTCGCTTTCAAACAAATGTGTATGTACTTACGCACACAAATGCTATACAAAAACAAAATTTGAGTATATGCTTAATGACGCATTGTCATGTCTTCTCAAAATCTGTATATTTTCTGTATGATGACGGAAAAGAAAAGTTTTCTAATTTTACAGTGTTTACGCAACCATAATATAGAATACTCAGAAAAGATAAGTATTACAAAAAAAAAGTCATTTTTTCTTTTGCCATTTGACCCTTTTGTAATTTGCAAGAGAGCATTACAAATTAGTTATGAGTTGTATGGAAAACTGTATAGTGAATTCTCACACAGAAAGTACAGATGATTTTAATCTTACACAGTTACACTATTAATTATGCTCTGTTACATCTATATTTTTTTGTATGTGTGTGTGTGTGTGTGTACAGGGCCAAATCATAGACCATGACATTACTCTCACAGCTGATACAAAAGGTATGAAATTCATATTATGAATGAACTGAAAAGCCAAATTGTAATTTGTTTCATTGAAATGTACATAGCATGAATTATGACAGTTTCCATGTACTTTTGTTGTTAGTTTTGGTTATTGTCTTAAGCGGTTTGAGCTGCACAATTAATGAATTTTGAATGTGTGCAGACCCGATAACATTGAAAGAGCCCGAATGTTGTGGTCCGGAACCTGGAGATTATCATCATGGAGGAACAGCTCATCATCATAACTGTTTCCCAATTGAAATCCCACCAAAAGATCCTTTCTACCGGCAACATGGTCGCGTCTGCATGAATTTCCTTCGTTCCTTTGCCGGAGTCCGACCTCATTGTCGATTAGGTATATGAACGTTACATAATTACCTTACCTTTGTTCGTCATTTCACCATATATATAGGGGTAAATATTTCATTGGATTTTCAATATTTACAGGTCCTAGAGTTGCTTTTAATACGATCAGTTCTTTCATCGATTCCAATTTTGTATACGGTTCGACTCCTGAGCTAAGCTCTCAATTAAGAACTGGAAAATATGGCTTATTAAAATCCATGCCCGTTTTCCACGACTATGGACTCAAGCCTTTACTTCCACCTAAAACTGAAGAGCCTGACGATGGATGCATTCGCCCCAATTCTGATGTCTTCTGCTTCCTCGCTGGTACATATGTATATATATGTATACGAATGCTGTATTATTTTTCTCCACATATCATATATCTACATATATATTCCTTGGCTTGAGAGCTCCGTAAATAAATGGTTAATTTTTTCATGGATTTGAATAGGGGATACTCGAGTAAACGAGCAATTAGTTCTCACGGTTCTTCATACAATTTTCATGCGGGAACATAACCGAATCGCTGAGAATTTGTATGCTGTGAATCCACATTGGAATGATGAGCTCATTTTTCAGGTGTGACATACTCAAAATTGTAATTTTCTGCATACTATATATACGAATTAAGACTGATTGTATTGGTTTTTTATGTTTCATGTATATATTTAGGAATCTAGAAGGATTGTGATTGCCACAACACAGCACATCACATTTAATGAATTTCTTCCCATGATCTTGGGGAAGGATTTGATTCAAAAATATGGACTAGGATTACAAGACAAGGTACATTTTGTCTTTTCTTTTTTTAAAAAGAATGATGAATTTTCTAAAGAAACGCAAGAGGTTCTTTGAAAAATTCGTCTAAAAGACTTGTTGCCGTATATTTTTCCTATAGGGTTATTGGAAAGGTTATGACCCGACAGTGAATCCAACTGCTGCTGATGAATTCATCACTTCTGCCTTCCGTTTTGGTCATTCGTTATTACCCAATCGAATCGAAAGATGGTCTCATGGACACCGATTCATTGGTTTGTTTCCATTTTTCATGTCCGTGTCCGCATATGTGCCTATACAATAATGGCGAGCTATATATACCGTATATACTGTAATAGAACCGCAGGGACTCTACGCGAAAATCAAATAGAGCCGCAGCGGTTGTATAAGGAGGGTATATATAACGGAGAAATTTGTATGTATAGATTCGGAGCCTTTGCATAAACTTCTGCGTCAACCATACGATGTGTACAGACCCGGCTACATTGACACGTTCATCATGGGCTTGGTGAATCAGTTGGCTCAGGCCATGGACGAGGGTGTGACAGAAGAGGTTTGACAGACAGACAGACATATTTCAAATACATGTACTTAGATCTGAACATCATCTCACTAAATGTATTCTATTTGTTTTGCATATATATATATGTATATGTATAGGTAACGACATTACTTTTCAAAGAGCCAAAAGCTCATTATGGAATGGATTTAGCTGCTATGAATATACAAAGAGGTCGAGAACATGCCGTCCCTGGCTACACATCCTATAGAAAAATATGCGGATTGAGTCCCATCGTGGTGTGGGATGACTTGATTGGTGTGATGAGGAATCAAACTGTTTACAAGTACAAAAGCATTTACAAGTGAGTATATATAAATATAATTAATAATTCTTTTAAAATTCGTTTTCTTTATAATGTAAATCCCCCATATGTATAATTTGGAGAAAGATTTTGTAAATTTAAATGCGTTTTTGTTCTTTCCTATATGATATATATATAGATCTCCACATGATATTGATCTATGGTCCGGAGGTGTATCAGAAATTTCAGCACACGGAGCTCTTTTAGGCCCCACATTTGGTTGCATTATAGCTCAGCAATTCCAAGCCATTCGATACGGTGACAGATTTTGGTATGAATTACCCGACTGGCCATCAACTTTCACACCAGGTATTAAATATGGAAGAACTGAAGAACTTATTTAAATGCTTAGAACACATATATAGGATTTCTATATTCCTCTCATTTATAATTCATATTTGATTTCAGATCAATTGGAAGAGATAAGAAAAATTAAGCTATCCCGATTACTCTGTGATAATAGTGACGATGTGAAGACGATACAAATTTATGCCATGGTCTTTCCAGATCCGGATTTGTAAGTCAACAATGTCAACATCTCTCATCCTCTCTTTATTATATTACGATTAGAATAAACAATCGATTTTGGCACATTTAATTCTTGTAATTCATATATACGTAGAAATCCAAGAGTTTCCTGTCAAGGACTTCAATTATCTGGAATTAATTTTGAGCACTGGCGAGAAATCCCTGCTTCTTCTTCTGCACCACCTTTACCAGTTCATCCACCATCGGTACACAACCATTATGAACCAGAGATTTGATTCTTTTGAAATTTATGGTCATATTTCCAAAGGAGCCTTTTTTGTTGTGTTTCAAGTTTAAACCATAATATTATTAATTGGAGCATTCATAGTATCACACGTACTATATTATTATTATATATGAGCACTGTTAAAATTTTCTTGTATGTATATATGTATAGGAGCACATGCACTCAATGACACAAGATTATGGGAAAGTTGACGCACAAATGCATTCGGGTGGTAGAAACGAGAGTTTCCCAATAACTTCAGTGGAGGAAGAGGAATTGCAAAATCTATACAGAGTCCCAGTATTTTCAGCACCCGACACATTTCACGATCATAACACTTATGAAACTATTTATGAGCCTGAAATTGTACAGCACGAGCACGAGCAGAACATAAAATATGGAAATGATTTGAAAATGCCCATTAACGAGTCCAACTCAAATTCAAATGAATTTCATCATCATCATGCACATCAGTACATTCAAAACAGTCAAGCAAATATATATAGTACTAGTGCTGGAGGAAATAGTCACGGAAGTGTAACAGCTCCCAGTCATCATCATCATCTGAATATAATGGAGCAAAGTGGAGATGATTTTTCTACAGAATATTCTGCTCCTCCTGATAGTATCGGAATGAATAAACCATATATTTTGCCTAAAAACCCAATTGTAATGATATCCCCATCCGTACCGGTACACACACATAATGATGCACCTAATCATCCACATCCACACCCTACTTTGGCTAGACCATCACACAATGCCCGTAAAATACATCATGGTATACGTTTTAATAAACCTTTATTACCTCGGATAAAACCGTTTCCGGAAAATCACCCTTTCCCTGGAATGTCCGGTCTCTTTAGTCCAAATCCCGGTTATTTAGTTAGACAAAAGTTCATGGTGTACAAAGCTCCACCACCTTCGACAACAGCTCGTCCAAGTATTTGGCAAAAATTACTGGGTTAAAGATACTCAAGTATTTTCTTATTATGTTTTCATTTTTGTATTATTGTTGTTAAGTATATAATAAAATACATTTTTTGATAAATAAATAATTTCGTTTTATTTAATTATTTTATTGGAGTCTTGTACCAGTTGTACCTATACCAGTCTCAGTTTTCCCGTGAAAGCGCCAAAGCCGTTTTTTAAATTCGTCGTGGGTCTTTCTTTTTTCCAATTTTGTTTAATTTGTTTTTATAAAATTGGCAATTTATTACTGCACTGTTGGCTTTAACTTTGAATTTTGTCCATGGGACATTAAATTTAATCTTAATTTAATTGACATCCTTAATATTCAAAATGAATAAACCCAAGTTTGTATTTAAAAAGAAGAGTCCAATAGGAGCAACTTCGGCGACGACAGTGTTGGACGTGGACGAAATAATTGATTCATTTAACGATTCCAATATTATTATTACTACTTTGGATTCCGACGATTCAGATTTTGAAATAAGTCCTATTATTAGAAGAAATGTTAGGAAGGATACTGCTGACTACGACGAAATTAGTGAGATTCAAATGGTCGAAGAGATTCCAAAGGCAGGATCATCAAATTCCACTAACAGCAATAAACCAAAACAACAGCGTCAACAAGAAGAAAAAGAAAAGGAAGGTGGAAAAAGTAAAACCCCAAAGGAAGCATGGAGTGGTATAATGAGCAAGATGCGATATCAACGATATCAAGATGAAAAGAATAGCGAGTCCCAAAAGAGTGCATGGAAGGGTTTGATGGGGAAAATGCAAAAAAATCAAGAAAAAGGAAGTAATAAAGGGAAATCCTCATCATCATCCAAGAGGCAGAATAACTCTAAACAACCTCCTGCTGGTACTTCCAAAGGTATCAAAAGATTAAAATCATGGGATGGTCCTAGTTCTTCATCACGTTTGGGTCAAGTCAATTCTAATACGGACAGCAGCAGCAGCAGCAATGATATCATTACGATCCATGATGACGTTTACGTCGAAAAAAGTAAACCACCAATCCTCAATATATGCCCAATATTTCTACCAAAATCTTACAGTACAGTCAAGGATATTAATGGAAACGAGTCTAAAATAGTAAAGGATAGGATCATGCAAATGCAACCTTCCGAAAACCCATGGCGCAATGAAAATAATGATGATTCTATGCCAGAGTTGGTACAAATGAATGAAGATGGAAATGGTTTTGGAACAGACAATGAGGGAGATAAAACCAAAACTTGTCCTTTCTACAAGAAATTACCGGGTATGTATAGACAAATATTATTTTGTAGTCAAAATGTTCAAAGTTCATAAAAAGGTCGTAGCATTCTTTTTATTAATAATTTGCATTATAAATATAACAGGTACGAAATTTGCTGTCGATGCATTTGATTGTGGTGTTATTCCGGGAATAGATGTTTATTTTCTGAGTCACTTTCATTACGACCACTATAGGGGGCTGACTAAAAAATTTGCTAAAACCATTATTTGTAGCTCACCCACTGGTAAAAATATTTCCTATAAAATATTAAATACATATTAAAATTAAAATTCTCCTGAATTTTGAAGACTGGTCATGGAATTAAATTATGCAAAAATAATTTTTTCTGTACAGGTAATTTGGTGAGATTGAAATTAGGAGTGGCCGATCGTTGTGTTCGTAAATTAGAATTGAACAAAATTTACATAATCCAAGGCATTGAAGTTGTGTTGATTGATGCGAACCAGTAAGACACTAATATTCATAACGACATTACGAATTATTATGGTAGATATATATAATGTGTATTAATGAGTACATCTTTATTCTTATTTATTAAGTTGTCCAGGCTCAGTGATGTTCATGTTAAGGATTCCAAATGGGACGAATTATTTACACACGGGAGATTTTCGATACACTTCGGAAATGTTGGAGAATCGCTTTTTGAATTTTTTGCGCGTTGATTGTCTATATTTGGATACGACGTAAGCTGCTGTACAAAGTTGTCAATTTATTTATTTTATTTATATCACATATGTAGTCAATAAGCATTAATTTAAATGTTTTTGCTTCCATTTATGCTTATAGTTACTGTGATCCTCGATATGACTTCCCTAAGCAATGTGAATCAGTATCTGCAGCTATCGTAGCAATAAAGAAACACTTGGCATACCGTCCAAGAACTTTAATAATGTGTGGTGCCTACGTTATTGGTGAGAACAATATAGAGCAGTAGGTAGCAAAACTATAATAGTGAATCACTATTATTGATTAATCAAGGTGTAATTATTCACCTTATTTTCTTTGTTGTGTTTGATTGATACCAATTTGATTTTCTCCGTATTTTTATCAGGAAAAGAGAGAGTATTTTATGCCGTAGCCGATGCGTTGAATACAAAAGTTTTCTGTGAACCTGAAAAACGCCGGGTGTTGAACGCCCTGGAGAATTCTTACTTTCAGAAATTACTTGGAGACAATGAATCTAATTGTCAAGTTCATGTCATTCAGATGGGAAAACTAAATCCACAAGTAATTAATCCTATCTCATTTTAACCATTGTTCACGTGCATTTATTGTTATATTTATTATTTTGCATTGATAAACCAATACCTAACGATAATTTGTTGTTTGCTATTTTTGTAGTTCTTATCCGAGTACTTGACAAAAAGAAGTAAAACATACTCAAATATTTTTGCGGTGAAACCGACGGGGTGGGAATTTTCCAAGGGACCAGGAAAAAGTGTGATTGGGTCAAATATGAAGTCATACCTCAATGATACTGTTACCATAGTCGGCATCCCTTATTCTGAGCACTCCAGTTTCTCCGAGTTGCAAGAATTCGTCACGAATGTTCGTCCAATTCGAGTTCAGCCGACAGTGAATGTTGGCAATGCAGACAAGCGAACTTCCATGATGAGTCATATTGACAAATGGTTAGCAACCTCCTAAGATCTCTACTTGCATAAATAATACCCATTCCATTTGTTCCTTCAATTTTATACTATTACACATTTACTGTGCCGTCAATCATTACAACTCTAAACATTTTGTGCTACTTAAGTTAAATACCGCACATACAGTATATGAAATATTTTCTACATATATATATGTAATTTATTTGGACGAGCTGTACAAAAAATCTGTGATTTTCTATTTACATACTAAGACATACTTTGTATATAAATAAATACAGCAAGCATTTAGTATTTTGATGCATAAACCTGCTAACATTCGACAAAGTTCTCTCGTTCAATCGTCATGAAGCAAAGGTCAGGTCATCCTTTGACATTTTCAATTCTGTTTTAAAAGCTGAGAGCTGTTTTGTATATATACAGGGGATGTACATTTATAAGCAGTTTTCAAACCTATCCCAAAAACTACGCATATTTTTATTAAGAGCGAAACGTAATTACTAGTTATTACAAACGTATTTAATTTATTTATATGATGATTATTTTTATGGAGTACAAAATTGATATTACATATCCATAAATAGTATCTGTGCAAATACAGGTGTCATTTTCCCCGTTTACACATACGATATGTATCTTGTGCTGTGGTGTAAACGGACGGGATGGACGGATAAAATAGCCAGCCTACTTTTAACACTATGCTCCTTACACAATAATAGCTAACCGGAAAAATACGTCAGGTACATACGGCATTGCATTTTGTGCACACTTGCATGTTGTGGTGCAAAAAGGGTTATTTCTCTCAAGCTCTATACACGTCCCTTCATCTGTGATTTTTATTCCTTTGACGAATGTGGTATTTAATTGAACCAACAAATTTGTAGTATTTTCCGCACATACACGGTATACCCAAAATATTATTGTTATTCTCTCTCCTGTTGTTATCTTTTTATTGTTGCTACTGCTGCTGCGTTTCTTTTCCTTGTATTTTCCCTACATGCATATGTAGGTAGGTATATAGCAAGCACGTATATGTACAGGGCCAGCTATGTACCGAACTGGTGGAGAGAGATAGGGGATATGTAGAAGTTCTATCATTGAAGAGAGAGATTTATTATTACTGAAGACCTAGAATTTTCGTATGGTTACTTTATGTGATAAAGACCTACTTTCTCTCCTCTTTTCAAAATCAAAATCTCTTTTAGTGATAGTTTACTATACGTACTCACTTACCTAACTCGAGATTGAAAGAATCTCATTATAATACGACTTTCAGTTTACATTGATTATCATATCAGTTTGTCTTTGCTCAATTATACTAATGGTTAAAGACTGTAGCAATAGTGGCAGTGTAAAAGTTGTGTAGTTATGGTTAATGTTCGTTGTCTATACTTGTGTCTTCAATCCTCGTCACAGTCCCAGAAATTCATCACATGATGAATAAGTGATGTCCCGTATTTATATTTCAATATAATTCATACTTAATTATAATCTTAGTTCATGTAAGTGTGTGTGTACTGTGTATTTGCTGTTGGAAAATTATTTTTCAATCTCAGCTTTATATATTACGGCGATAGAGCAGAAAAACTTTCCAATGGATCTAACTGGTAAGTTCGTAATTACTTTTTACCTATAATATATATTATATATACTATATTTACATTTTATTTCATATTTCTGTATTATTAGTATTATTTGTGCATTTAAAATGTGCACGTATTCAGTAAATTGTTTTCAAAAATTATGTATAGATTTATTTAAAATGTAAACTTTTTGTGAATCCCAATTTCTTTGCATTATCTGAGTATTATTGTGAGTATAATCTGAGTAAACATCGTCGTCAGTAAGTATATAATATATAGAATAATATTTTTGATTTCTTTTTTTGTTTGATTGTTATCGAGGTATTTCCTTTTATTTTTATTTAAATAAGAATTGGGATTCTCAAGAAAATGACATGCTTATATTGTTTCTAGTACTTTTTTTACAAATACGGAAAATTGAAAGGTATTTTAGTATTTTTGTATACATGTTTTTGTGAACAGCTTAGAATTTCTTATCTATATAAATATATACACAATCCAGAAATGTGTATATAATGTACTTACAATGTAAATAAACATTGTACATATGAAATACCATTTGGAAATTTTGACATGGTTTATTTGGTTTAACCTACGTATAAATATGTGTTTATTTTTAAAATGTTAAAACGCAGGGTGATTCATTCATACATTATTATTATTGTGATATACTTTATCAATATTTTATCTATTTGTGTATTTACTACTCGTTTACGAGAACCTTGTTGAAATGCTTTGTACATTGTTTGTTTATTTGTTTTATTTATTTGTTTACGCTAGGTCTATACCATCGTCCAGCTTAGAACTCAAAATAGAAATTTTCTCATGGTCGAATGAAGATTCAACAATCAGCAACACACCAAAATACCTAAGTGGACGGGAAGGAAATAAAACATTACTCATACAAAGAGTTAAAAGAATTCTACTCTACTTATTATTACAATGAACTAAGTATCGTTATAATAGTCTAGACGAAAAATCCAAGTTCTTCCGTAATATATTCTTGCGTATACTCATTGCATCCTGTGTTGTATACAAATACACATTTGGATATCAACCTACGTAACAACTTTTGCAATAATAATAAAATATAATAATATAATAACAATCAACTTTCATTCATCCTTGTCGTCAGCAACTCGGAACTTGCTATCATCACCGTCATTTCCAGTCAATAAAACCAGATGCCGAATCCAGTTTGAATTGAATCTTGAAGAAGTCGACGAAGACTTTTTACTACAATATTTCTGTGCTTTCATAAAAACATACAAGTAAATACACACTGTGCATGGTGTAATGTGAATTGTGCTCGCATCAAATTGGATTTCAAATTCAAATAAAATCATCAAACTTCAGTTTGCCAAATAAGCTGTCAAATTAATTGTGTCAATACGGAAAAAAGTATTGCAAATCTAGAGCTTTGGCAACCAGCATTTCCTGCTCCAAGTCGTCTATATAAAAGTTTCATTAACCTCGTAAATTTTGATATCTTGTACACAGTCTCTGTGTGTATATGGTGGATTGTGCATGTGTACTCATTGTCAGTCCGTAGTGCGGACTATCTCCTGTATACTTACAAGTGACACTCTCAACTCATTGTCATTGCCGGAATCGGTCAAAAGTAATTGTGATAAAATTTTACATGGACATATGTAAATGTGTTTTTGGAGGAAGAGTATTACCAAAATATTATATAACGTGTGTAAACTTAAAAGTAAGAACAGTAATATAACAGAGTGTAAGCAGAAGAATTTTGTTTCTATTTAGAAGGATACACGATGTTATTCAAACATTGAATTCGTCTAACTTTTTATTCTACGAGAAAATTAAACAAAAAGGTTTGATTTTCTTTGAATTTGAAATATTTACAAAATATACCTACACAGGAGTACGGGAACTATTTTGATGAGTGATTTCCCTCGCAGTACTATAGTGAATGAAGCTAATAGAAAAAACTACTCAGTTTTATTTTGAAATCGAAATGGCAAGTTTAATTAATTAAAAACATAATTACTCATCTTGAACAGAAAGTTTCTGTCAGAAACTTCAAATTTGTTTATTCTCTTAACACGATTCAACGATATGAACACAAGTCTTCCAATTAATCCAAAATAAAAAATGTAAATAAACTCATAATTACTCTAGAGCTTTTACATTTTACAGTATCAAGAATTCCAAGTACTCAAGAAATCTCTGGATTAAAATAACAACAACTTGTTAACCTGGTGCTCGCTTTGAATCGCAGTATCTGTACATTATACCATTATACTACTACTAATCTCTGTGGCCAAATTGAAATAAGGAACTTTCACGCTGTTAAATTTGAAAAGACATACTAGTACTTACATAGTAGTTCACTAGTTAGTGTGAATAAAGAAACTTATAACTAATCGGATTCAATCAGCAACCAAAATACTCTTTACTTTATATATACAATAAAAGTTGTTCTTTCATTCAAAGCAATGGCAGAAGGTGCAGACAAAGAAAATGGATCGGAAGAAGTGGTTGAGAAAACGATTTGTTGTTCTGGTGTAGAACCGACTAAAGATAAGGAATCGGTAACGAATTTGGACAATAATGATATAAGTAAAGTTGTAATCACGTCATCTAAACTTCCACCAGTAGATTTTAGTCGTGAAAAATCTAAAACCCCACCGCCAAGTCTAAAGAGCTCTAAACAAAATGATAGTGTTCATATAAACGCAAGCCAAAATCAAATCGTTCCAAACGCGGATGGAAAGGATACAACTAATAAAAGCAATATTATTAGCAGCACCAGTGAACCTGTAAGTGGTGGTAGCATTTGTAATGGTGGAATTGTAGTAGTGGAAGATGACATCGACGGTGACTCTTCCCGACGTCATGTCAAGAGTAGTAGTCTTCCTCATGGTGCCAAACTTTGCCCTGAATCCGAAGGTGGTTCAGTTACTCAAAAGGACAATTGTGGTGGCGAGGATGAGAAACTCGGACAAGATAAATGGGCTTGTCTAGAAGAGGAACTAAGGAAAGCACAGTCAGAATTAAAGGCTAAAGATGCTGAAGTTGAGCAACTAAAAGGGATTCGACAACAAGTTGAAGGCGAACTTGAAGATCTTACTGCTTCTTTGTTTGAGGTATACACACATTACAAGTTTTCTAGTAGATGATTATAAGACTTTACTTAACATGTTTCCAATTTGTATCATGAACACACTTCTACTTGTTGTTGATACGACATCTTCTCACGTATTTTCTAAGAAAACCTCAACTGTACATACATATTATGTATCTCTGAATCTCTATATATTTGTTATTCTCTTTTTTCAAAAGTTTCAGTCTACACGCAATTATGTTATAATACATAATATTATGAAGCTAAAAATGGTTTATGTACATGTGTATATACGTGTGTATAACCTTCAAGAAGGAATTAACATTGAAAATGTTCAATGCACTCACATTATTGTTTGATTTTGTGCATTGAATCTTATAGGAGGCTCACAAAATGGTTAAAGCAGCCAAGATGAAAGAGGTTTCATCGGAGAAAAGTTTAAAAGAAGCTAAAATGCAGCTGGATGGACTTCAGGCCGAAGTCGCAGCTCTAAAAACACTTTTGATAACATCCACCCCTTCCAGGCCGAATCTAGGAGGCAATGGAATCTCAATTTTTAAAAAGCAACATAAACGATGCCCTTCACATAATAATCTCCAATACGGTCGAAATGATGATGAAAACGATGGAAAAGAGTAAGCTTTCAATCTGTTCTGTACAATTTATTTTTTCAAATATTTTGTCATTGACTTGTCAAAATCTTATAATGTCAAATCATCACAAGTTAGTATACACTGAAAGCAGTACTTATTATTGGAATGAATAGTTGATACTACATTTCCAATGACAAAAATTCTGTGTGTATATTTTGTTATTAGCATGTGAGTGTGTGTGTGTAGCCCCATTTTATTTTGTAAATATGTATATATGTAATTTGCTTCTTTACATGCAAATACTGCAGGATATGTAGACAGTATAGGCAGTATTTTATACATCCAACCTTCGTTTATATGGAGGCTAAGTAAGTGTAATGTGATATGCGTAAGTACGAAGGAAAATCATTCATGTTTTTTTAGAGTATTTACTGAATGACCAATCATATAGCTAGTACTAAATACTATAGGCTAGTAGTTGTTGAAATCATCATAATTCTGTTGAAACTTGAAATAGGCCATTATGTCGAAGACTTCATGTGTTTCATTTCACATAATCTCTATGTAATTTGAATACTTTTCCATGATGTTTGTTTGCTTTTTCAATTATTCTGTTAGAATTAGGATTGGTATTGGTAAAGAGCCAAGAGAATGAGTCCAACTAGAACTGCTGGATTTTTCCTCCTTTTACCAGATATTATTTTATCATTATTTTTTCCTCAATAGTTATTCGCTATGAGCATGTCCGAGTTTTTCGTCAGGTCTTGAAATAATAAAATAATTATATAATGATGATTTTTAGACCTATTTTAAGCACATATAGACAAATTGTAGAATGTAAGGAGAAACACGTAGAAGGTGTGACGGAGGAGGAAAATATTGTAATATATCGGACATTGGAATCATGCATGCTGCATGCATATGATTATTTCGTCGAGTCTTTTCATCCAGAGTTCACCAGGAGGTAGTATTGGGAAACAATGGTAAAGGTGATAGAACGACGAATATTAGCATCATCATCCGTCCAAAAAATCATCAAGGTTATATGATATTTTTTACTACATTTCTCTTGGGATTCATAACCTGTTGGTTTTATGTTTCTCTTTCCTCTCTCGTTCTCACTTTTCTGATATAATATTTAAAACGTTCAGTACTACTCACACTTCAATGTGCATAAAATATTACAGTTTATTTTTTAAAATTAAAATTCGTTTCACATCCATTATACATAAATATCAACCATGTTAACTCTTTTGATACTTCTGAGCTATTTTCAAAGTCACGTTCATTAACATCAGGGACGGAGAAGCTCATTATTCTGATCTAAACTTTTACCATGCAGAATTCTCTTCAGTGTTTTTACTTTTTTGTTTTACTAAAGAGAAGCGTTTGGGTTTTAAAGCGATGAAAGTGAGGGGAAATGTACTGTCAAATGAATTACCCCACTTACAATCCGTATAAATTCTGCAATCTGAGTAAGGAAGGAAATTCAATTCTTCTTTACCATGAATATGATATCATGACATTTATGGAAAAGGGATTAAGCAGTTGAAACTTTCTATGTGATTAGTCTCGGATGATAAAAAATTTGCGATTACAATGTGTGAATTTACTTGAGAAAAAACTCAGATGTAATAAGTATAAAATGTCTATACACACGAACATGTGCCTGGTATATGTATAATACATAATGTGGATATTGCAGAGATATTACTATGGAGGAAATAGACATATATGTACATATTTAAAATGTCAGTTTAAATTTCCCAAGTATTATGCTTTATCATGCCACATAATTTTGCTAGAAATAGCAAGGGCAAGGCTGCAGATATTCTATCGAGCTGTTGCTATACATGTATATAAGTATATTGTATATGTGTGTCGAATAATCATCATATTTTAAGTACATTTCAATTGGTAGCGTTGGCTTGTCTGATTGCATGCGGAAATCGGAAATCGTTTAGCGTTCAATATGATAACACGTAGCTGAGACAAATAATGACTACACACAACATTGAAGTATATCATTGACGATGAGAATTTTTTCATTCTAAGGTCAAAAAGTCTTTGCCGAGTTTCTTCACTCATTTTATGCTACTCTTTGTGTGTAACTGTATACTTATAATATCGATATGACATTGTCGGTATATGTATTCGAGTATTCACAGAGTGACAAGTTACTTTTGCTGCAGTTAGGAATGTTTTTTGACTAATTAAGCGTGTATACTGTACAATAAAACTGGAGAGGATTGATGAGAAGAATAATGCATAGCTCCGTTACTGACCGTTACTATATAAAAACCATTATAAAAATGTTTAAATAATTACATTTTTGACTTTTGTTTTTACAGGAAAGCTAAATACAGCAAATGCAATGAAGTGGTGATTGATCCCGAACGATGTGAAATAGATCCAGCTCTCTTTGCGCTCTTTGTATTATGGAGACAGGAGCCAACTTTGTCGGTCAATCATAATAATAATAAGAGTCAGTTTCTTCAAAAAATTTACACAGAGGATATCGATCCATGTCTCGCCTTTGCCAATGAAGGTTTAGTCAAAAAATTACAGCTAGCTATCGAAGACAATTCCATTTGGGTTGAACCGTTACCGGAGAAAGATAGACGGAATGTTCCTACGTAAGTTTTTACATATAGTCTAAATGATTTAAGACTTAAATTTTAAGTACATTTTCCCCCTAATTAATGTGCATTCAATATAATGAAGTGATTTTTTATGCATATAGCGAGTGTGCACTCATGTGTTGTCCAAGAATATGTAACTACCGTATGCGATTCGCATTTGAATCGGATGAATGGTTTGATATTTCTCAGCTGTGTCGGGATCGGGTGAGTAGACTCTATAGAATTTAAATACGTAGTGATATTCCATTATTGTACTAGAAGTATGTACTTATTCATTATGACTAATTATTTTATAGATTGCGGCTGTTTGTGAGTTCCTAAATTACCTACGCTACATAAAAAATGGTCTGGTCAAGGCATCTGTGGATGATGCGTACTGGGAAATTATAAGATTGAGGAAACAAATAGCTCACGCTAAACTAGGCATCTTAAATTAGGCATTTCCTTTTTCTTGAAACCTGAAAATACTACACTGCTGCAACAAAATGTCTCAACCATTAATTAATAATAAGAGTACTAGCTAGAGTATATTATTCGCTATAATTAAATATTTCTATAGAAAGACGGATCGCAATGTGGTATAACTATACTCGGTCTGTAGGTTAAAGTTAAATGGAATGGTCAATTTGTGAGTACTATTGCTGATTACCAAGACTTGGTATTTGTAACTGGACAAAAAATAGGTGAAGGGATTTTGAGAAGTGAAAGATACCAAAGACAACATGCATGATGCATCTATATATAATAAAAATATATGTCATGCCTAATGGGTACCCATTTATAAAAAAGTTGCGAGTTAACAATTGTAGAGTTTTGTGAGGGTCCGAACGTAATTAGGTATAATATTCACGAGATTCAAAACGTATTTGTGAGGAAAAACTTTGATACTTCAATTACTTTACCGTACTTATTTGTTAGGCGAATGGAATAATAATATTATAATGAAATAGTTTAGAATTATGTATTGCAATTGCAAGTTGGACATGTGGATTGCAATCGTAAAAAAGTATTTAAACAATTTAAAATATTTATACTATTTTACATGTAAATGATACAAGTGCACGACAATTATCATTTGCTATTTTTTGTATTTTTCTTGTGTATCTAATTTCAAGCTATCTCCATAATGAAATCTCAGCCAATGCGATTTAAACATAAAGGGTAAATTGTTAAACGTTAAATATTTACCTAATCTTATTATTCTTATTTATTTATTTTTTTGAAAAGAAAAGGAAAAAGAAATCAAAACCTTCAAATATTATGCTTCATGCTTTATAAGTAAGTACTGGGTGAATGGATGCATACTAGACATTCTATTATCATTATAAACATTGCAACATTTTTTAACAATTATAAGTATAGAAGTTATTAATGTAATAGTATCTCAATGGAATCAAGAAGATTATTGTAGATTCAAAGTCGAAATAAAAAAATAAGCATTCTATTTTTATATTACAATCAGTCACTGATTATCAGAGTGTAGAAGGTCAAGGTGTAAATAATGAAATCTTCCTAACTGAATTGTAAAATATTTAATGTTGCCAACTTCCTTGTTGTCAGTTGTTGTTTCGTTTTTTAGTATGTAAGTCATAATGTATATAGATGAAGAATAATTAAATTACCTCGAAAAGCGTTCAACTACACATTTACAAAATGAAGTTAAATAGTATCAAAGTTGCTTTTATTCATTAAAAATTTCAATTATATCCTTATTGTTTTGAGGGATTGATCGTTCATTACAAACAACCATTTTTTGTTCTAATTATTCTTAAATGTTACAATTATTATTTTGAATTTAAACATAAGCAAAATATAAATTTCATCACTTTAAAAAATTTGTTTCTTATGAATAAGTACATGGCATCTCAGTCTTTTCCAGTTGACACGAATGGTGTTGTTTTTTTTCAACTTTCGTATATATATTATATAATTATTTGAATGACGCAAACACTATGTATTTATATATAAGTATATATACAATAATAAGTAAGAATACTTTTTTAAAAATAAAACGTGCAATCATTGAAGGTAAAATTTTACCGTAAAACGTTAAAAATTCTCGGCACATCAAAAAATGTGTGTTATCCAGTTGTAATTAAGAGTATCAAAGTAAACGTTAAATTTACAAAATATAAAAAAACCTCTCAAAATAAATACGTTATATTAGATTTTCATTGACACAATTGAGCCTTTTTTTGTTTGATTTTTTTCATCTCAAGTTTCAGACAACAATATGTTTTTCCCTACTTGAACATCTGGCTAATACTTTTCCGTAACAAAATATTAAGAGAAATAATAATAGAAATGGGCTATTCATTACGACTTACAAGTTTCAAGTCGAAAGTAGCTACGCTTTGATTTGGGCACAAAATATCGTAATGATTTTAATTTTTAGTATCATTGTTCCTCATTTTCAAAACTCATTGTATCTATTTACCTCATTCTTCATTGCAAAATTCAGTTTGTTACACAAATTTTTCAATACATTAGTATATTCAATAGATGTAAAGAAGAATCTTTTTTTTTTTAAAAGTTCATGTAAAAAATTCGACGTGGCCAATTTATCCAGTCGTACTCTTAGGTGATAAAACCGTAATAAAATCAATGGGAAAGTAGTTATTTTATCGGAGAAACTGCAAGGATGACAAACTAGTACAGTCGGTTTTTTTCTTTGCACCTGTAGTTTTTGTTGGGGGGAATACACGCCAAAAACGTAGAGTTTCATCCGCTGAAACTGTGACGACCGTTGTTTCATCTGGGGACATGGCCATTGCTAAGATTCTTAAGCTATGTCCAGTCATTTCACCCACCTATTGTTGTTGAGAATATTGTAGTTGAAATCCACTTTTTATAATGCAAGTACATATATATCTATTCTAGGAGTATTAGGAATACCTTTGTCATTTCAGGATATTTCCATGATGCTATATGATGCTTGGTAAATCCATGAGACGTTAAAATTTCCCGGTAACCTTCGTGCCAAATAATTCCAGAAACTTGACTTTCAACATCAACTGTTTTTAACATGCGGCTACTCGATACATTCCATATTTTAATTGTTCGGTCATTCGTTCCACCTCCTGTGGCTAAAACACAATGATGAGCCGGAGACCAACATAGAGCTACAGAAAAGAAAAGAGAAAATGTTTCCGGAAAAATTCTTGTTCATTAATCCGTTTGAAGACTGTTTGCATTGTTTCCTGCTTTGTTTTTTTAGTGTATAATTTAAATTTATGTAAAATCACACAGTTCATGTTCCCATCATCATCATCATGTTTTCATTTTTTTATTTTTTTACCTTTGACGGCAGCTAGATGATCGCTAAAACTGCAAACTGGTTTCGCATTACTACTTATATTGGCTGAATCCCAAATATGAACAAAATTATCATTCCCTCCGGATGCACAGAATCGACCATCCGGGGACCACCTAACTCCACATATCTAAATCCAAACACACACAGACACACACGAGTCACAAGACGTTAATAAGTTTTCATTACTACAATTTGAACGAGTGTTTTTCAACAATATATGAATGTACATGTACAAAACTTACCTCCTGTGAATGAGCTTTTCGTATACAGGCAACTTCGTGTTTTTGTACACGGAGATCATGATAACGAAGAGTTCCAAGTCTATTTCCCTCTACGAATAAATGGCTATGTGCTCCAACAGCAGCAATACGAGCCTGAGGTTCGTCTGTCTTCAAATTTCTCACAATTTTAACTCGTTCAATATCCCAAACTTGACTCATTCCTTTATCAAGACTTGTTATAATATGAGATCCATTTTGAAGAAATGTGAGAGAAGTTACTATTTCAACACTAGAAAATTACATTTTCAATAATACACTGTTAATGTATAGTTTATCGTTTTTCGATGATATCAAGAGACAATGTGTACAACTAACCCGGGCTCGACATCACATGGAAGTCGCTGAATTGCAGCTGTATGAGCTGTCCAAAGGTACACTTGATCCTTGAGTGCAATCCCAACAACATTATTTCTAGACCATTCCAAAACATTCAAGTAAAAGTCATCTGTGATATCTGGAGCATCGAGGACCCGTTCAGCTGATTTAGGTACAACCCGATAATTGTATATTGGTTGAACTTGTGTACTAGATGTACCTTGATACACAACTTTCAACGCATTTTGATAACCCTGTTTACATAGTGAATATAATGACATGATTATGAATAATTCATACAAACGAAAAAAGTTACAACACCTATAATCACGATTTACTTTAACATGTAAATTATAAATGCAGGCACATTTACTTATGTAAATAAATAATGGGATCTTACTTCTGGGGCAAATTTGGGCTTCTTTGTAAATGAGAGTACTCGAGTCCCAGATAAATCCGATACGCCCAACATATTCTCAGTGAGAGATCTAGAGTACATACTATTTTCATTTCTTTTTGAAGAATCGTTATTGGCAGCAACAGATGTTGACTCGTTTGCTTTACTAGTATTGGAGTCCGGTTGTTGATGAAGCAAATAGTGAGCCATGTCATAATTTGGCTTTTCAGCGATAAATCTGTCCCCACCACCAGCAGGTGGTTTACTTTTACTGCTATTACTACTACATTTCGTTTTGCTCGACTTGCTATTATTTAAAGTTTTAGTACTTGGAGCTTTAGCATGTGTTTCAAGAGGTATTTTCATTGACAGATTCAAACTACTCGAAAGGGACGCATTCATGCTTTGATGAAAGCTGTATTTATCACAAATCAGAAACATTTAGCATTATTAATAGTTTAACTTGTACATACATAAATAGTATGATTACGGATATATGGATTAATAGAATAAATAACGTCGTTATACCTGCTACTCGAAGTATCCAAATGCTTCCGACTCGTACCAAATATCTTTTTCGAAGCCATATGAACCAGCATTTATTGTATATATTTTGATCGTAGGGTTACTTAGGTGTTATATATTTATAGTACTATTTGGTTTAACTATTGAAGGACTTGGGGCACTTGAGGTATTCTATTAATTAGAGTCCGACGTTTAATTTATACGAGTAAATGTTAATTTGACATCATTTTACACTTACTTCGTTGACAGTAACTTTAACACTAACTATAACTTCACATGCAGGAACTTTTCTATAAGTAATTATAAACGCGGTATTTTATTTCTCTCTTATTGTAAGCATACTACTTATATTATGTCATTGAACTTTAATCTCTAATTTTGAAATTATCAGGTATCAAGTATGTAAAACTACTTAAAAAGCTGTGTGTGACTTTAACAACTTTTTTCAACTCGAAATGAATGAAAAATTGTAGTATTAAAAACAAGCCGAGAATTTTCGTTGACCGTTACTAGACACATTTGAAATGTCAAACAATAGTCCGCCTCTTTTCCATCAAGTAAATGTTCTCTACACACATAACGTACATACCTACAAATTCTATTCTATTTTTTTATCCAGCTATTCTATTGTGTCATGAATGAAACCATTTGGATTCATGAGCCTCCGTCTTTTTCCTTTGTTTATTTTTGTAACTATGAGATGAGCAGTAATAAATTATTACTTATCATAATGATTGCATATACAAGAATAAAACATTTTTTGTGTAGAAAAAAATCTTTTAATGGTTATTCTCGTACTTTTTTGGGTACAAAAGGAAGCTAAAGTATTATTTATATAATATATTTATTAGTTATCTTCAAACTCTCTTCTCACTGTAATTTTTCAAACATTTTTTTCTTCTCATTCTAAATTTGTGTTTTTCCCATTTATACTTTCATATATATCAGATATATTTACACATACTACCCCATGATTCAATCAGTAGACGATATTGTTCAGTGTATCTTTTTTCTTTTTGAAATTATTGTAACACCCTAAATTGCTAGTTACATGCATAGATCACAATTTCAAAATTATATACGTAGATATATATAATATGTTATACAAATGAAGGAAACTTATTTATATTTAAATTATTACTATTATATGTTATCATTTCCTTCCCTTTTTTCTTCTTAAGGTTCTGTTGTTGTTCTGTACATTTAAATTACATGAAGAGTCAGGACATGAATTCAGGATTCAGGTTACATATTGTAATGATGGGTACTTAAATGACACAATATGTCAAAGGTAAACGATTTTCGCACCTGTTCTGAGTAAATACATTGTATATAATCCGACTGGCATTAATAATTCCAATTATTATAACATAATTATAATATGACCTTTCCTTTTCTTTCTTCATGCTCTGTAGCATAGGTGCATGTAGTACATGCTTCACATGAATACACAAGTTATAAATATTTAGTTATAGTAATCATAAAGTTAATTTAATAATAATAATATTTTCAAAGTAAACACCATGCAATTCTGTAGTAATAGAATATATTAACAAATACAACTGGCTGTCTATAAATACGTATATTACTAATATATTGATGAGATCGATATAAAATCATCATCATCACCATCAATTTGTTTTCCATATACGTTTATACAGAATCAGAATAATTTAAATTTAATAAAATCTGAAAGAAATTGGAAATTGAAAATCAAAATACGGGTTTGAATTTGACTGAAAGCCCCAATACTCTATACATTACACTCCGTGTACACGAGTAGGTTTGAATAGTACAGTAATATACTAGTACAGAATGTAATACATATATAAAATATACATACTTGGTATGATATATATGATGATGACATAATATATTATATGTATATTTTCACATTAATGTTGGGTTGTCAGCTGACTGTTTTCTTCTGTGTCTCTCCCTTCTTTCCTCTGTCTGTCTACTGTGTTTAATCCTTCCTAAGCCATCCTTAAAAAATATCCTTGAAGAATGTAATCACTGAGTAAAGATTTATAAAGAATAATAAAAACTACTGAATGCTCAGTTAATTAAAATACTAGTAATAAGTTTTTGTTTTTTTTCTCGTTCTCAACGAGTTAATGTTGTAGGTATAATAATTAATAATAATATGTATGATTTCATGAAATTAAATTTTTCTTTTTAAGGGAGCGTTGAGTTTCTGTCACTGATTTTTTTCTTGTTCTTCCTCTTCATCTGTTGATGATGATAATGATAATTTTTCAGCAATCGTTGTACACCCACCAGTCTTTTTCGTAACCCTCATATACATGCTCTAAGAGAACTTGACGACGACTTTCACAGTAGCGGTATTTGTCTTGAACCTATAAAATGAAATGTCAAACAACAAAAATAAAAAATCAGAACGAAACATCAATTAAATGTATATTGGTTATAAATTATATTGAAACTAAAACTATATGTGCACACATGAGTTGAGTATGATAATATAACTAAGTAAAGTTAGAAGTAATATGAAGTAAATGTTTGAGAAAATAAAAAGGGGTAACCTGATTCGAATACATACATAGGACTGTACCTTTTGCTTGATATCCGCTAAATTCTCGGAAGTAATATCACGTTCCAAATATTCGGAAAGTTTTTCCGTAGCGGATTCAAGATCCCGTTGGTTATCCTCAAATATGACTGATTGATTAGTTTTGACCAAGTAAAATGCAAACACATAGGTGTACATTAGAGTTTGACGACACTGACACAGAATATCCACGGCCTAAGAAACAAAATGAGCACACATAAATACAAGAATTATTACTCAACACGATGACAAAATATTTGGATGATAACACAGCACTCATTAGAAGCAGGACGTTTGTGTATACCTTTTTTAAAAATTGAACTTCAATCCATGACATGTTGTGCTGTTGCATTTCTTCCATCTTATCCTTAACAGAAGCGTACAGTTTGTGTTCAAACTTTAAACTTTGCATATGATTCATGTAGCGATTACAATAGAATAAATATCGTTGAAGAGCTGAGCGGGATTTTTCTTGGGCATCACGAGCTGCTTTAGCTTCGGACTCGTCGTACCGGTTACAATTGTACCTAATTAATTTTAAATAATTTAAATATTTATTCACTGATAATGTAGTCATCATAATATGTTAAAACTGTAATTCTAAAATTTATGAAAAGTTATACCAGGATGAACCATGAGGCTCCCAAGGCCCTAAACAAACCCAACAAAAGTCTGCTTTACAATTTTGGTTCTTGCAAACCATATGATTACATCCACCATCCTTCTCAATGGTAGCATTGCACTTGGGACATTCCTATGAACAAATATGCAATAATTAATAACATACTCGTTATAAAGCAATTCCGTAACCCATGTTGCATTCAATAATTCGATACTGAAGAATTTATTATAAATTCAAATTGTCCAACCTTAGTATTAGCAGCTATCCAATTGGAAGTTTCCGAGTCGTCATCGCATTTCTTGAGCCATTTTTTGAGCCAGCAACATTTGACTGGATCGTGCCATGCATGACCGCACTGGAAACAAAATTTGAAACCGCAGGTGCATGTGACTGGTTGCCAGTCGTTATATTGGACACGAATCGCATTGGTACAATCTGCTGACGGGCACCATCTCATCAAACGATTACACTATAAATGAAGGAAAATTTAGTACCAAAAGTCATATAATTAAATATACAGAATACTAGACGAATACTACGAATAGTAATCTCCTCTTTTTTCCTATGTTGATGCATATTTGGTTTTGTATATATATACTCATTTAGAATTGTTAGTCATACCTGAACAAAACTATTTGTTATTAGATGTTGATATTTGAGTTTAACTTTAGGATCAGTCAAAAGTTTCATTACGGTTGCATCATCTACTAAAATAGGACAATTATGAGCAGCACAGGCTATAGTTTGTCCCATGCCCTCTTCCATAATCTAAGAATGACAAAGAGTTCCCACAATGATATAATAATTACTATCCATCAAGACGATTCATTACAGTCTGTTCGTGATTGATGTATATATATACAAAATACATCATATTATACCTTCGTGGTAAGGTACTCGGACCAACACTGACAACAAAAACGATGACCGCATTCCATTCCGTACATACTCTATACAAAAAGACAATAATACACATTTTAATATTCTACGTACATACACACGTGTGGACATTTTGTTTGTTTGGAAAAGCTAAAATAAAAATGTTCTTACAGTTGAAGCTTTTTGTAAATAACAAATTTCACAATCTTCGACTCCACTAGTAGGAACAGAATTTTGAGACCTATTAGGCGTGTTAGGATTAATGACTCTTGCTTCTCGGAATAATTGTTCTTGGTCCGTATCATAGTACGCCTCTAAAAGTTTTTCCTTATCCCAGCCAAAATGGTTTAACAAAATACGCATTGTTGTGGGAGGTAATTGAAGCACTGTATTGGCCTATAAAATAAAAATCGTAAAACATTATGAGTTATGCATACATGTTTTATGTTAACTTTTTATTTTTCAAATCAAAATCAACTGTACTTACATCACGTATGGAATCTATCATATGTTGCACTATAGCCTCAGTAGATAATACACCAAATGGATAATCTTCGTCTGAATTGTGATCATTGGACTTTCCGTCCTTCTCATCAACAAATTCAACATCCTCTCCACTGGATTCCGTACCACTATCTTCATATTCTTCGGCATATTCCATGTCACTACCGGATGACGCTGACCCAGATGCTGACGGTCGAGTGTCAAGTTTCTGTTTTTTCGAATTAGCCGACACGGTTGCAGCTAGTTCTTTCAAATTATTAACAGGAGAAACTTGACTCGTCTCAGATGCGTTTGACGACGTAGATGGTTGTTGTTCGTCTTGTTTCGGTGGGTCGCTGAAATAAAAATGATTTGACTTTAGTTCAGAATCCGTCTACTGTGTCCACTTTTTGGTGTATTCGATTTCGAAGCATATTTAAGACAAAATTACGAAGAATTTTGTGATTTTTATTACTGATACCCTAAACGTTGATCTTATTTGTACCCAAATTGCAAAAAATCATTCATTGTAGTTGTAAAATCATTTTACTAAAATGAGCGAGTTATTAATTTTTTGAGAGTTAATTCCTCTTGGCACAAAGACCCCTCAATCAGCTACAGAGCTCAATAAATGTAACAAAACTCATGTTCACAGACCGGAAAGCAAAGTGAAAATAGAAAAGTTCAAAATGGTTATTCAAATCTGTTTTACTCCTATAATTTAATACTGAAGCTACTTTAAACTTTAAAATTGTCTTTTAGGTGTCTCAAGTTGAGACTCTAAACTTTAATTTTAAACTAACTCTGCTGTATGATTTTAATGGCTCTGCTCTGGTCACAATTAGACGGATCTAGCATAACTTTGATTCCATGGTAATAGATATTGAATTTTCCAAAATGGTCAAACTCAAAAGTCGTCCCTATAGCTTGTATAGGATTGAATCCAAAAAGTGTCCTAACTTCTTTAACTTTTTGGAATTTTGTTTTCTATCGAGACCATTATGGCTATTTTATACAATGGCCAAAGTCATGTTTCACTCACTTTTTTTGGAGCAGTAGTGAACAATAAACACAGAAACATAAAGGTGATTATAATAGTATGGATTCTATATATTCATAAACAAAATATTTGTTTATATATCTCGAATACTTTCCACTGTAGAAAAAAACCAAAATAGTTTGCTTATAACCACTTAAATCATAAAACAATATGCACACACTTTTCCTTTGGTAATCTTAGAAAAAAACGAAGAAAGTATTCTGCTTAAAATACTTTTTTGGACCTGCTGATGATGGCCTTCTTTGACATTCAAAGAACCTGCCCAAAAGTTCACATTAAACGAATGTTTCACAATTATCTTTGTAGAAATCCAAGGGTCATACTAATAATGTAATGTTCAACTCAAAATTTAATTATTGTTCAAAATAAATCGTTTTTCAACTCATATTTCTTTAAAAGATATGTCCTTGAACCTCATTCTTCTTTTCTTTGAAACACACTCGCACTTGACTACACACTTCTATTCATATAGAGCCCGAATATCACATCTCTCTCTCTCCTTTCTCTCGTTCTGAAAAAAATATTATGTATGCTACATGTACAAAATACGGCATTTACACTAAACTAAAAATCCATGTGACCCAGTCTTTTGAATTTTAACAGCGCAATCATTAATATCGTTCATTTTTCTAAAACCACTATAAATACTATAAAGAAATGAGTATAAAAGTATAAAACTTTGTTAACTGGAGTAATAATTAATCGAGATGATCATGCAATGATTCGGTATCACTATTAGTGATTCATTAATCATTTTTTATTTAATTATATGCTGCACATTTCATCATAATGTTACTTGTACATGCATAACATAAATAAACTATATACTACTGTACTTTCAACTTATTTTAACACAATAATACCGAAGCAAAATAATTAAAATGCAAGTTCCGTTTAAAACTCACAAATAATATATCACAGTATTCAAACATTACTACTCTACAGTAGAGTCTCTACTAGTATCATGCGTAATTATTAACATTTTTTTTAAGTACATAAATTGATTTTGTTTGCTTTATTTTCACACTATATATAAAATATAAATACATATCCCTATATCATAGACGAAAACCTATATGTACCTACTCGTTTACACACACGGCGTGTATATAAAACCAAAAGATCTTTATATTGGGAACTTCATGATTACAAAACCATACATATTATGAATAAAACTGGTTCTAAATCCTACTGTCTTACAAACAGCGTAATCGCCTTACATGCACCGTTTGTAAGACGTATGAATTCATCATATACACCATTTATGTGTATGTTAATGCGTTATGAGTAAAATGCAAATACTTAAAACACTGAGCAGTGAGCAGTGTTTTGAGTCAAAACTTTTGACATTTAATTTCTCAAAAACAAAACGTCACAAATTAATTCCACTTTCAGGAATATATATAATGTGTATGGGGGTGAGTGTTGTCAATTTTTTTCAGTTTTAAAAAATCACAAAATTCCCATTTATAAAGATATTTTGGTTTTCGTCTATATTAAAACTAATAATAAATAAATATTAAATGTCGATTGTTGCATGTGTATTCAAATGAAATTGTGCTGCAGCGAACGACTGACATTGTTTTTTTCTTATAGAGCATAAAAAACAAGTATAATGTTATAATATAGGGTACTCCAAATGTCTCACAGATTTTTTTGCTAGCAATGAGTAAAATTGGTAAAAAGTAACTGAAAAATAGAAACATAATAAATAAACCATAAAAAGCATCAGGTATATGTAGAAGTGGATAAGAATACACGCCGGAGACGTATTTTCACTTTTTTGCATATTAATATACACAAAGACATGGGCTATTTTATACAACTAGTTAGAAATTTGTAAAAAAATTGCAAATATTTTTAATTAATTTACAAACGTTAAATTCAAACAAAATATATGGCGATTTCTTTCTTGTGATTTTTTGAATTACAAAATCATCAAGAAACGCCTTGGCGCCAAAAGGAAAACTCAAATACTAGATAGTATTCGACCTGTTATTCTATGGACGACTCCATATAATTTAGAGTATAATATGACAAAATATCCTGTAATGGAAAATATGCAACATGCACACAGATGAATAGCCAAACAACCTGATAAAAGAAACAATCAGGAACTATAGAAACAAATTGAAAAACTGAAGACAACAACAAAAAAAACAACTTTCAGGCTTATTCGATAACAAATTTTCATTAAGTATCTCTCTTTTTCCTTTCCTTCTCCAACAATTCAAAATAATTGGAAACCATGTACAGCGGATCCTGAGGATTGGATAAACCATTTTCTATATTTTCTTTTCTTCTTTGTTTGGCAGCTTCTTTCAATTGTTCTAATTTGACTTGTTTGTATTGATGTTGAAGTTGTTGTTGTAAAACTTTGAAAACATGTTTAGGACTATCCTCTGGAACATCTTCCGGTGGAGATGGAGTGAATGACTCCATAGTTCCAAAAGGTTTTCTCATGCTTACTTCACCATTTTCAATATCAATAAAAATTTCGGAATTCTGTGTAGGGAATGGACCGTTATCATGAAAACCTCCACCAGAAGGTCCTTTCAGCGAATGGACAACTGGAGAGTTTTCATCTACGGCTTGACCACCATTTAACATTAATTTCAAATCATCGTATGATACATGATCTCCTACACGAACTACAGGGGCTACAGTGGGCTTCGCAGCAGCAGTTTTGGGCGCTTGTGGCTTGTCAATACCAAGAAGACCTTTGAGAGAAGGAATGAGGCCGGATCCTAAAGTTGACTGTTGTTGTTGCTGTTGAGAATTTGGGGTGGATGGTGACGACTTTTGTCGTTTTTGTTCTTGTTCTCTTGCATTGAAAAAATTCTTTACCAAGTTATTTCCTTCAGATTGTAAGCTAGTTAAAACGTAATTCTGCATCAAATCCAATACTCCATTTTTTTCATTCCATTCTGATAATGTTGAGAGTACAGAGGGAGAAACTCTTCTATCTGCTTCTGATTTTTTATTACCCTTGCTATTTAGTTGTCTACGCTGTTGCAAGTTAAGAATATGTTGTTCTCGTTCTCGTTGCCTTTCAATTTCTCTTACTCTTGGATTCATCACCATTGCGTTCCTCCTTGTATAGCTATCATCCGCTGCTGGATTGTAACTAGCATAGCCACCCATTCTAGAACTAAAAGTGACTGGGGTCAATTGAACTCTGCGGAAATTACCGTTGGAATCTGTGGAACTAAGTCCACCAACTGACTGATAGATTTGAACTTGACGAGGACTCTCTCGTGGTTGAATCCTCACCCTAACGATATTTTTATTGTCATCTTTACTAAATATAAATGCATCCTTTCTATTTTGATTTGATTGTGAATTCACAACTAGCTGTTGTTGATGTATTTGATTCCTATTTGGATTATTTAAAAGCCAACGCTCGTATTCTGTAAGCTGACTATTTTTGTTGCTTCTTGGATTAGCTTCTTTCTTGGCATAATAGTTTTCCTTATTACTACTACTACTAGCATCATAATTATTTTCTAAATTATTAATTTCCTGACGTTGATGCTGAGCAAAATTAAGCAATGTTGATGGGCTTGGACTTTTTAAGAGAGCAGGATTTTGTAAAAATGGCTTTTGTGGTACTGACAAGAGTAAACTTGGTACATTGTTTGATGAGACAGTAGGTACAGCCAAATGACGTCTTGATATTTGTAAATTATTTTGATTTTTAATGTTTATAAATTGTTGAGTAGAAGTACTTGCTTTACGATTAACGTGTGATCTCATATTAAGATTATTATTATTATTATTATGATTTATGTTATTAAGTTGACGCCGTTGAAATTGTTGCTGCTGTTGTTGTTGCTGAAGTAATTGTTGTTTTTGTTCATTTGTCAAGGGTTCTGTGAAAAGTTGAGGACCAATTTCCCATACGACTTGAGCATCTGCATTTTCTCCAAAACGATACCCTACACCCAAACGAGTGTCTACACCTGCATAAACAAAACAAAACGGGTGGTTGTTAACATAAATGTTTGAATGTACTAATAAAATGCACTGTTATGCTGCATGAATTATGTATAAAAAATATGTATTGACAACATTCATTCAAATTTTTTACCTCGGACTCTTGGTTTTCCGTCACCTCGTGCACCGCTCAATGTACCACCGACAGCAGATGCTAAGCTCCCTAAACCCGAGAGTAATCCTGGTCGCTGGGATTGCTGTTGAGTTGCTCCAAGAAGTCCTGACAGTAAATTAGCTTGTGCACCACCGCCAGCTCCTAATAAACCGGCTAATAAATTTGGTTGTTGTTGTTGCTGCTGTCCTAAATTAAATAAGTTTGGTTTTGATCCACCTAATGAACTTAAAGTTCCTAATAGTCCAAGGACGCCAGATAATTGATTACTGGAGGCAGCATCCAATTTTAGTCCAGCATTTTGAAAATTTTGAAAATCCTGTTGTTTAACTTTTGATTGATCCGCTGGCCCTTGATTTCCAACAGCTGTGGATAATAACAAGTTTGTTAACAATGCGGCATTTTGTGCATCGGCTGCACTTTGTTGTGCTTGTACAGCTGGTGATGTAGCAGCAGAGGCCAAACTTAATAAAGCTGCTAGACTTGAAGCATCCGAAGAACTTGAAGGCGCATTTCCTCCTCCCGATGCTCCTAGAAGGGAAGTCAAGAGAGCCAGAGTTTGTGCTTCACCCGTTTTGGAATTCTGAGTCGCTGGTGTTGGTGTGGACAAAATTTGACCCGCATTCAAGCCCAGTAAAGAAGATGTATCGGATGATGTCCCTCCAGAACTTAATAATGCATTTAGCAGGGATAATGACTGAGCTAAATCATCTTGAGTTGGTTGAATTGCTTTATTGAGAACTGCATTAGTGGATGATACACTTGAATCTAATACTGACTGTTTTGCAGCTTCTGGGCTTCCAGATAGATTTTGTGCTCCGAGTACAGCAATAATTTTTGAAACATCTTGATTGGTCAGCTGTTCATTTGTGGCAATATCTGATTGAGTTGCACTTGGGCATGGCACAGACAGCAGAAGAACTATTTGATTATAACAAAAGACAAAAAAAATGTTTTTTACAAACTTTATGCGTACTAGTACAGAGAGAACCTATACATTATGGGGTCATACAATCCATCCACATCCACACTATTCACTTCACATTCACATATGTTAACCGTGGCTTATAAATAGCCAAAAAGGAAATTAAACTTTCGACAGGATTTTAACCCGTGAACATTTCATACTTTTTAGAAATTTCTCTACTGTCATTGTTCTAACTTTATTATGTACGTGTGCATTTACAAATGAACTGCAGCCAGACGACTATTATTGCACACAAAATTAAATAATATATATTACCTATATACCCTACTGTCATTTTGTATGTAAATTCAGAAGAAATCGAGTTTTCTATTTTCTCATTTTACCATAAAAAAAAAACATATTTTAGTATGCGTATATTAATTGCACATGCTAGCATGTATGTAATATTAATTTCACTCCAATAGAAATGTATTTAAAAACACACCCTTATACACACAAATATTCATGACATGACCGCAGGATCTTTGGGCAACAAAATTCTCTATTCTGTCTTATTGAATGGGTACATTTCATTCCTCCTATGATTTGTGATTACTATATAATGAAAAAAGAACAAGCGTCTCGTCAATCTCCAATATAGAAATGGAAAGGAGTTTCGATTTTCATAAGAAAGTGAATAAACCTGCTTGCACTTGTAAACAAAAGCGCATATCATCGCGGATGATTTGTATATAGCAGCAGGCGCGAGTACTTATTCTTAATACCGTCGCGTTTTGTTTTTTCCACTTTCTCTCCTTCTACCTCTTTCATCTGGCAAACATGAGTACACACAGTCATTCTAAGATATTTGTAATACCATACAATTACGCTTTGCAAGTAACTTTCAAAAACAAACTACGTGAAACTGACATGTAGTTTTCTTTAAAAAAAACGTAATACTATAGGTATGCATAAAATATTTTGGTAATTAATCCAAGAAAAGTAAAAATGAACTTGCAGTGTACTTGAAAATAAGATAAAAGCAATAACTTACGTATCATATTTTTAGTTATAATATAAATGATTCATCACTTAAAAATTATTTCATTCATTCAAGAAATTTCTTGCATTCATAAAACGTTTTTATTTGAACAGAGCTTACCGGTAGTTAAATAAATACTGAAGAAATACTTGGGCTCTCTGGACATCTGCATTTTGTTCTGCAAATTTAAGACCTATACTTCTCGTGGCCTTTTGGTACACTTTTCCCTTTTTTTTAGTAAAAGTCAACTTCATGGACGCGTAAAATGTAAAAGCACTGAATGTTTTTTATTGCTGTCACAATAAAGGTTCTTTTTCACAAGTTATCTTCAGTCTTTTTTTTTATTGCATACAATGAATGTATAAATTCACTGTTGAATCTTCTTGAAATGATCGACCTAACTTGGTCCATAATGTTGTCATTTTGATACGGAACCACAGGAACACTTTTTTCGGGTTATCCATAAGGAAACAAATATCTTGACAAAAAGACTTGAATTTTGAGCAGGGTTCCTTTTCAGTAGTTTCTTTTGTATTCTTCTTATTATCTCACAATTATTTCACTGTATAGTTATTAAAATTTTCTTCAAAATTGTCTTAATCTTCAAATCAAAACATTGATACTTCCAAAACGTTGAATGTTTCCGTGAGAGAATAATAAATAGAAGATGTGCCAGTCTCATCTATTTCTTCTTCTTCTTCTTCCTTTTTAATTCGCTCAAAGTACAAAACTAAACTGCACGAATGTGGAAAAATGCTGTCTAAATGACACACACTATATATACCTAGTCAGTAAAGAATGCAGTGAAGGCTCTCAAAAAATATAAATACTTGATGTCATAAATGCAAAATGTCACTGACTGTCGTTTATGTTGTTGTTGTTACTATAAACTATGACTACAATGGCCCTACTACTACTACTGTGAGATGCTCTTAGCATTGACTAAGCAACTTGGAGCCTCTCGAAGAACATGTGATAAGTTTCACACACTTACTACAATAGCGATTCTTATTATCAGTCTACAGCGCCCATGTAAGTGTAAAGATGCACACGAAGATGAAAACGTTGGACACAGAAAATATGTTACATCTACTCTATTAGTGCAGAGAGCAGAATATGTAAACACGGCATGCATATGTATTTATATATGTATTGTACATACTAAATGCACGATCTCTCTCTCACTCTCTGGTTACCATCAAGAGTGCTTAAGCTTGAGAGCATGTACCTGTGCCTTCTACCATAGGTGTGTATTGTGTATACGCTATAAAGATGCAAACCTTCCGACTAAAAAGTGGGTTAGTGGGACTCAGATTTCGTTTTCGCACAAGGAATCTTTCATTGAAATCTTTCCTCAGAAAATAAACCATCAAAAGGCAAAATAAAACGCATTTTTCAATACCGATATCGACGGTATATGTAATATGGAGCTACTTGACAGTGAAATCATATAGCATCAACACTACCAAACAACCATGAGTTTTTTCAGTTGACACTTTAACTTCCATTAACCCAACCAGGAAAAAAATCTTTCACACACTAAGAAATTGAACTTGAATTTTTCTTTGTAGCTCTTGTATGTTGTATCGTATTTATGGGTTTTCATATTCAATATTCATTCCAAATGAATATGAAAGCAGCGCAAGCCGCATTAACGCGCTTGTTGCAGACTGACCCTCACAAAAACTACTGTATGTCAACCATTTATTCAAAGCCAATTTAAATTTCATTTCAGTTTATAATTGGAAATTAAGTACGTATTTTTTTAAAAAGAGTTGTTATTCCACTGATTTGAATACATTATAACAACTGTTTCTTCATGTACGGCGCGTACTTTCATTCCTCATTTTGCATCTGACTATTCAATTTTCAAAAAGCTAACTGAAATTTTGAAATTACTCGTTTAGCAATGAAATTATCAGAAATTTTCTCCAAAACTAATATTTTCCATAATACTACTTTTTGAATGCTCTACCAAAAATAATGGAAAGTTGTAAAAAATCACGCTTCCGAAAAACGCGTGATTTATTTGGAAAATAATCCGTCTACAATCTACATTGTATATATTCAAATTCAATTCATAAAAGGTACAAAGAAAAACATTTCAAGAAGAATTTCACCTCGTCTTCCCGTGGCTGCCTTTATTGTTCCTCTTGGAATTACTTCTTGTGCTCATCTTGTTGCCTCGACTTCTACTGGACATACTGAATTATTTCAAAACAAACTTTTGTAACTGAAAAGGGTTTACGAAAGGAGCCTACAGAACTTGTTCACGTTGACGGTAAGTATTTACACAAAGTCCTCTTACACCCCAAATGACAAGAATTTTTTCTTAAAACTAAGGGCTAAAATTTCCGAGAATGCGGCTAACTTGGTTATTTTGTTCTTATTTGTGATAAGACCACATGTTGGATGCAAGGCCCCACATCTTCTCTATATTTCTCGCCATCGCCTCGCCTCGTTAAGGTCAAGACAATAAAAGCTTTTTTCACGGACTTACGAGACAGTATCTATAATTTACCCATGACAACAAGGAATTTCAGTCTCTTTAGTCCTTTCACTTTTAAAGAAATCAGTATTCTAGATGAAACTGTAAATTAGCAGAACATTTCATATGAAAATGATAATACACATGTGACATGTGTCATAACAGTAATGACTAGTCAGCTATCAGCTTAGAGTATATATAACATAGAGGGACATAGTCATTGGTTTTAAATTGGCAAAAACGGTCAAGGCGCTACACAAAGGCAAAATGCCAGATTTATCCTTATAAATCGTGTCAAGTAGCCACGGCCCTTATATAAAACCCAATAAGTTGGCGGTTGGGAAACTAAGACAAATTTTTAGACAATAAATATTTTGCGCCCCCAAAATCGGGCCCTCTTTTTTATTTTTTATTCTCGAATCTGAAACTACTTAAAGCGAAATATGAAATTTAGACATTTGTATGCATGCAAATTAGAAAGGGAATTCTCATCTCTCCGCACTTTAATCTTATATATTTATTTTTAATTGGAACTTTCGTACAAAGAAAGTTTAAAAGCATCTAAAAAAGACATTTGGAAACGCGCATGGAATTTAATCTCAAGTTCTCGTTGATATAAAATTCAGGCTTTTCTATAGTCTAGGGTGAGTTTGACTAGAAATTTGGATTTGAGGTCGTTCCAGCTCAACTGCATCACAATATTGCGAATACAAATCTCAATTTTTTTAATGTTTTGCAATAACTACTATCGACAAATGGGCGCTGTCATATTGCATCTAAAACATTGTCAAGTAAAGTGCATACAACAAGAAAAATCTCCGTGATGAATTAGTTAAAGTACAAACTAACAAAACCTTGTACTCTACTATTATTAATTTTGAGTAATTCTTATATTGCCCATCTCTCTCATTTAATTACAATTCATTTTCTAATGCAACCCAAAATTTGTCTTAGTTAAACCGTTCTGTTTAAGGCCGTGTCTGTCCCTTAAGGTGTGAAAATATACATGCGATCGTCTTGGGTACGAGAAATGTTTTTGTATATTATATTGTAAGCACAAGAACTCTCTTATGTCTGTATTTACATACACAGCCTTGGCGGCTGTTTCGTGTAGTGAAAAAACATCTGATTACCAAGGCCCTATATCCCTTCTTTTCTTCGGCTGCCTCTACCTATAGTGGAAAGGGGCGAATTGGAGGGGGATGTAGGGCCTTGCTGATTACTAACTCTATATTGTATCTCTATATTCCAAATTAGAGTTATTCACACTAACTAATATAGAACCAGGCAGAGGAGAGGTGAGACAAAAAAATTCAACAAAAATTTAGCAAATTAAGTCATCCATATCCATGGCACCCAACCACATCCATTTACCTATCATAGCGGAATAGTGAATGCAACTAACTAAAACAAAATTTGATTTCCACCTTTTATACGGCTGGACTACAGAATAAAACTGAACTGACTTTGAAGAATATCAATACTGAAAATTTGAAACACGATCCATATGAGCATACAAGTATTTTATATGGCATGGCAAATAAAACTAAAATCTCAACTTTTACGCTCACTTCCCGACATAATCTTGATTTTCAATCTACTGGCCATGCTGTTGAGCTCCCGTTGAATTATGTTTACGCTATTTGTTTCGTAACTCAAGTTGCTTACACTTATCCTCTCTTTTGTTCTGGTTCACATCTTCAAGCTCATTACGGTACAAAAATCAACAACAACAAAATACATTAATCGAGTATACGCCAGATTCGTATCCCCATTCATATCCTCAAGTCTATGTATATTTCAAAGAGAACTAACAACAGTGTAGATGTATGAACTGCCATAAACGTAACAGTTTAAATAAAACTTTCCTAGACTTTTCCCTGTAATTGTTTCTCTGCTTTACAAAGTTCAAGGATGATTTAAGTATATCACCGGCCAAATAAATAAAATTAACAAAAAAGTACTGATATATAGGATTATGTTGAATTGTAATATTTTGCACCTGTAGTAATAAACGAAAGATCATTACCAGCTTCAAAATTTGAATAATATGTAACACTGCCATACATGGGCAAGATTGCGGTACCACATTGAATTTAATAATAATTAATATGCTCGCATTTTAATTGTGCGTGTGCGGTGTACGTGTACAGTGTACACACTGCTACCAGATAACTGTACTCAGGATAAATATAAATTTGAATTCAGACTATACCTTGGACGCAGAGACATAGCCAACGAACAATGGGCCAGGCTGTAATTGACTATAAATTTAAGTGACTAAGCCTCCATGTTTCCTGTCTTCAGATAACCATTAAACTACAAACTTTAATAACACTAATAAAATATTTGTGTTGTGGTTAGCACTCGTGCCTTGATGGTGCATCTTTTATTTTGCAGCTTGGTTTCACAAAAAAAAACCTTCACTTGCTTTTAGCTTCGCAACTGATGAAAATACGATAATAGGATGAAAGGGTATATTAAATGTTTCAATCCCGTTTTGTTATTATAGTTGAACTTCATCATTATTATCTATCTTATATGAGACATGTTCATTTGCTAAGCCTTCCGGACAAAGTCTCACTTCCCTTTACCTAAAAATTCTTGTATATCTATATAGATTCAACATTCAAATTATAACTCATATACTGTCGAATACTGTTACTTCATCTTGTTAACCCTCATCGTAATCTCATCATATTCGCATATTCAGTGGTAGTTTCTCTCACCAACAGCTCTTACATTAGTTCTCCTTTGGATTGTGTTATTGTGTCAGTTAATACGAAAGTATTTTTTTAACTTTAAAACTTTGTTTTTAGTGTTGATTTTACTGACAACATACAGAATAAACCGAATCATTATTAATACTTACAAAGTGCTCAACTACAAGTAAAACGAATAACGTGTACATTGTTGTTTTTTGTTTGAAAAAATTGATATACTAAAATATTACACTGAAACTACAGTCAGTTGTAGTGAAATTGAACACCTAGCAATGGGTCATTTCTGCATGGTTTTTGGCCATCTTTCTGCCCGAATCTGATTATCTCGGACAAAGTCGGATTCTGCCAAAAACCGTGCAGAATTGACCCGTTGCTAGGTGTTCGATTTCCCCTCAACTGACGGTACTTACTGAAAGTGCGGTTTCCTCATTCATGTTTTTTTTTGCATTAAGAATACCTATTCATATGCATAGAGAATTTGTATTCCCTAGCCGCATAGAATTAAAAGTTTAAAAAGGGAATTCGTGCAAGAGTAACTGGTTGAACACACAGTTTCTTACAAAGTTGAAATGTAAAATTATTATTATTACTGATGTCTGAAATACCTACAACCAAAATTATTGTGCTATAACTATTGTGTGTGACGTCTGTACAATTTGTGCAAAAAAAACGTTAACCTTGTCATTCGTGACTTTTTACCGACCTCAAATTATCCTTCTACTTAATGGTAAGAACTATTGCTATTGATTTGCAACGAAATATTTGATTCATTTAATGCATGCTGTCTGTCTCAAAACGCATTGTCTTCAACTCTTTAAATAGGTTGTACAAAAATACCGGCTTGTAATGCCAGTCAAATTGTCAATAACGATGGCAAATATCTTTCGCTGTTTCAACATTCGACTATCATAAAATTTGATACGACAGATTTTAGAAAATACAAATGACTGAATAATGGAATCGGTAGAGAGCAAAAATTACGACAAGTTTTGCGGATTTATTCCATGACACGAATCTTGAATTTCAATTTTCAGCATAATTGGCTCAAGAACAACATTTCTTCTCATCATACTTTTTTTCTATTCAACATACAATCGTCAATCATTTATGAGTAGGTATCTCTTTATCAGTCATTATTCTCGATCAGTGATAAAACTGAATCCTTGTGGAATTTGCTTAAAACAAACTCAATATGACTATACTATGTGCATAACATATGGAATAATCAAACATGCCTTTTAAAAAATCCATTTCCACTTGTGCATACTCACTGCTAAAATATAATTGCACAATTTTATACCTTTGAATTATGAGAATTCAGGCTGATTACGAAATAAAATTACAGAAAACTAAGATACCTATATAAACTATAAAGAAATGCGTTCGTTTCCAACACACACGTCTGTCCCGTCGTTAACCGCGATCAGACTATAGTTTTTATCTAATAAATTCAAGTAAAATTACGTACGTTCCCCCAGCAAAAAAGTTACTGACAATTCAAGCTATCTCTAAATACATTTTACTATGGGCGACAAACTTTGCTAGGAATTTAAATTATGTAGGTGTTAAAATTGCGTAATAAACCATGGCAGATGAGTTTTACGGAATTGCAGACTGAACAGGCTTTTTACAGACTTTCCTTGTTCCTTGGAATGATCGACAGAACGGATAATTTGTTTAAACGAACAGATCGTTTGCGGTCGACAAAATTGACATGATCTATTTTTAAAACCATGACTAATAATATAAGTACATGTATTTGTTTTGGATTTGATGAAACAAACTACCACATCTGTACAGCGCACTACAAAAAAAAATTTAAAAAAAAGAATTGAGTCAACTTGATTGGCAAAAGATGACATGAAAAATGAAATTACATACCAGTCGTCCTGTATTCACGTACAGCAACAGAACAATTAATACAATAAGCCTCGTTCATTATTCTAAAAACCTCATTCTCGCCTACATAAGATAACGGTAAGGTCAAATACACATTGGATCAATCAGAATAGACATTTTGTTGTCCATGCAAAGGTACACAATAAGAGCTGTTGCATATGCATATGCATACGATGAGTACTAATTACAACTATATTGAAGCATAGGTTACATTTATGAGAATACAATACTCTCACATGATGGATCATTCAGATCAAAAATTCACACGTGTACATACGTAAATATGTTCCATGGAATTTTGTATTAAGAGATGTTGGAATAATAATAATTTAACGGTATGTTCCAACTGCGTATGTAATAGGAAGCATACACATTTTATAGCGGAGGATTTCAAATAGAATTTCCAAGTACATATTCTGCAAAAGGTAATGGATAGCCTTTGCGGGTCATCCCGACGCCAGGAATAGTCGAAAACTCATAGCCATTTCGAATGGTATTATCACTGACTAATACCCTTTTCTCAATTCTGATTGCATTATCCACGTCCACGCAAACCAAACCCAGAGCTAGCGAGAATTATCATATATCTCTCTACAATAATCGCACTACTTTGACTTGTACAATAGCCAGGCCTGCAAGACTGCACTACCTATGTATACTCAAACGTACTGAAAAAGTAATTCGTATAGAACAAGAGTTCTATAGTTTCCTAGCAATAGAACTTGAACCTAATGCAGACAAACGTAAAGCTCAACTCAGGGCAGGCAAGCAAAAGCAAGAGGCAAGAGAGCAAGACGGAACAAGGAGAATAATTCGATATACCGGGTTTACTTTTCAGCCGCACCGTCAGTCGTACACCAAAGTTCAACCAGTGAATACCCACAGCGATGTTGTGACTGGAGTTTGTTTTTTCATCGTTTCAGTAAAAAGCGCGACATGTGTATAATATTTCAATAAAATAATATCAAAGAATTTTGAACAGTGGTATTTGTCAATAGGCAATGCTAATACAATAATAACCCAACTATCAACTTTCTCATTATTCATTATTATCATACTTGCACAATTCTGTGCTTGTACAAGGAAAAATATGCATTCAAAATAATAATAATTAGCAATATACAGATAACAAGTGTGGAGCTAAGTACACATTTTGGTGCATGTGTAACATCCACAGAATTTAGACTTTTTTTATATATTTATTATTTTTACTAGCCAGTGTACAGCCAGTGTATAGCCAGGGGGGAAGGAGAGAAAGTGCGCTGACTTCTGTGCGGATTTTATTATTTCAATAAAACAGAGACACTACATATATTCTCTGTCTTCTGATTACGTACAGTCGAACGTTTGAATTACCAAAAGTAAATCAAGACAACCCATAAAAAAGTATACGCATCCGGATTCCATAGTTTGGCTGGAACACTTTCTTGACGAGCATATACAGCTGTATGTGATGTAGCACATATACAATACCGTAATACCTAGTAATAAATAAGATTAAACATATAGACATCAAGAGTTTTTTTTACCGAGTGTCCCACTTTCTCCTATACTGTACATGTTGTGCTTCTGCTAGTATTACTGGAGCCACTCAACTTGCATAGGGTTGAGTATAGAGTCTGCAGAGACAGAACGGAAGAGAAAGCTCGTGGATAAACCTTCGAATGAATTTGGGCCAGAAATGGAATTTATTTGTGGATGACCCAAGTGAATGAAAGAACAAACCACCAAAAATCCAAAATAATATAGACTAAAACAACTAGTAAACAATTATTTTTACATTCCTCTTGTGTGTGCATGTAAATGTGCTCGTGTATATACGTATACTTCAAATCGTGAAATTCCTCTGCAAATGACTAACGATAAATCATTAAAGGTAAGAATAAATTTCAATTAAAAAAACAATAAACGTCTTCCAATTTCCCACTTTAGAACCAAAGGCGAACGATTTTGAAAGCAAATATTTAAAACTAACACTGTTCTTTCACTCAAAGTCGAGAGTTCAAATATAACACGGAAAGTTTTTTTTAAATTGATTGCTTGACTGTGTGTAAACAATAAAAGAACGAGTATGTCCAAGCAGAATAAAAAAAAACGTTAGGTTTAAAAGTTGACAAAACCTCCACAACATCTGAGATTCCGTTAGCCTATATAGCAAAGGAATTGAAACACCTAACAACGGTAAACAAGGAAAAAAGATAGGTGCCTGTGCATATATATACCTTACTTTCTAAAAATTTCACTCAAAGAGCTTGGTACACATGAAGAAAATTGAAAAGTCCTTTTCCCTTCCTTCGATCAAATCCAAGAGTTGGAGTGCAATATTGTTTCTGTAGTCCAGCATGTAGATCACACCAAGGAATAAGCTTCAAATCCACTATGTACACTTGGATACCGAATGCAAATTTTTTTGTTTGTTTCTCTTATACATACTCAGTCCTAGATTGTTACACGAAGATGAAATAGAAATTGCAAATTTGTTTAGAACTATGTTGTTAATTTTGTTTACCAGTATTTCTTTATACACAACCTGATTTATGAAGGTATGTATATCTGGTTTCTTGCACACGCAACAATGTATGTATACACATAGATATGTATATTACGAAGGCATTTTGTCATGTACTTGCATCTTCTTACATGCTATAAAGTTTACTAAACATTGTTCAGTGTTTATGTAAGTATTTGGAAAGAAGCATAAGTTAAAAGAATTTTATTTTAAGGTTTCCTTTTGTTCTTCTCATCAGTAGCCTAAAACTATGTTCTTTTTATAAATAATAGTTTTACGATAAAGTTTATAATAGCAAATAATAGCAAATAATTGCTGTCAATAATTGAAATCGTCCATTGTATGTATTTTATGTTTGGTTTGAAAAGTTTTAACATCTCAGGTAGAAGAAACGGAAAATAAAATGAGAACGAATATACTACAAGATTTTTCGAACTTAATGGTCGACTGATAATTGCATGCGTAGGAGCAGACAGATATATATTTATACAGTGGGTGAGTTTACAGCATACAGCACAACTCATATTGTGCTAGAAAAATAACATGACAAAAACTCTTGAGTAGAGTTTGTATGTAGTGCATGCAGCATTTAGGAAGAAAAATTGACAAAGTAAAAGCTCAGAAACTTTGGTTTTAAAATAACAATCTAATTGCTATTCCCCTGTGGGCTAACTACAAGCTTGACTCAAACAAAACTCCTACAACTGACTTCAATTTATTTTACAAACAATTCTAAATCCATTACACTCGTACTAATTGGATATTTTAATATTGATAAAAAAAAGTCTCCGATTGTTGGTTGAAAACTTCCTCGATTATTTAGATTATTTACACATATTTAAGTTATTTTTATTTTGACTATACAGTTGGATGAGTTAATTATTTTTTCTTTCATTTCACGATTTCCTTGTCGAATATATCAATTTTGACAGGGACATGAGACGAACACGCAATTCAAGTTAACATTTCCAATCCTCTTATAAAGATGTTTTGCTTGATCTATCGACTCTATCGTATCTACGTAAATATATAAATAAATACATTTTCCTTATTGATTGGTTAGAGAACTACTTTTCTGTATAATCGGAAATCAATCAGTTATTACTCACTTATTTATTATACCATAATACATATTATTTTTATGGGTTGAACCTAATAAAACTTTTATTATAAAAGTTTACTATGCTAAAACATGTACTGATGTACAATATTAATTTTAAAAACTCAGACTGAACTCTATCCCGTTTTGACTCAAGACCTTCTATGCAATGGTAATTTTGAAGGGAAATGATGCGAGTCCTTAACCATATTTAAAAAATCAAGTTGACGTATTCCATATTTTAATATGAACAACGAGAAAAAAATTGAAATCCGTTTGACAGTTTCAACCATCTAATTTAAGCAAAGTCCTTTGCTGGTTTTTTTAAACGCTCATCATTTAAGGTGAAAACATGCATAGGTTAAGTAACCACAATCGACATTTGTGCGTGTGCAGAAAATATTGTGTAAACAGTTATGGACAGAGCCGACGATCAAATACCTGTACTTATGTAACAACATGAAAGAGAAAATAATTTTTGACGGTTGCAATATACATACAGCAGAAGATTAAACATTTTGAACTGCGCTTGAGCTTCGTATGTACAATGCTGAATTCAAGCATTACCTAACGATAAGTAAGCTCATTATAGAATTCAATTTCAATATCAACTTGAAATCTTGTTTCCTGTCCACGTGAGGACGTACGATATGTTCAGATCGCTCATCACATATGTTTGTTTTAATGTCACAATGAAGGACCTTTTCCGAATCAGTGATGAGCAAAAAATTGTGCTTGTGTAATGTGCGTGCACGGTATGATGAAATGCTTCGTGCATATCAATCATGTAAAAAATTCAAAATTAAGTTTATTATATGGTTCAAAAGTCAAGCCAGTATTGCAGTTTTTGAAGTCCACATAATTTAAACTAGTTTGTGTGTGCTTAAAAAAGGAAAATTTTTACTCGGCAAATTCAATGTACATAGGTAAGTACATGCATTCATATATGACAAAAGAAAAAAGTGTAGAAAAACTCATGAGAGCTTTCATTCCGAATCCTCCTCGGACTTGTGCAAAACTCAGTCGACAGTTGAAATGTTTTTTCAATTTGCAATACCAAAAAAACATGAGGAACCTTTTTTGTCATGTCATTTGTCGGGACTTATAATACTTTGACTGAATTGTAAAACTTTCTATATTCAAGTCACAGCCTCAACTTTACTCAAACTATATATTGACACTGCTGAGGGATTCCAAAAAAATATTTTCCTTATTCTGTTATAAACATTTTCACTATACGTGTGCATGATGATGCTGACTTCCTGTATGGAAAAATGCGCACGGGTTTAGCCTGGGGGCTTCTACATATACTAGACAGAAAATAAAACTCGTATTTGTTCTTTGTGCTTCTGTACAAAGTAAGTACACATTATGGATTTCATTTCATTGTTCTTCCTTCCGACTTTGATCTAATTGTAACGAGTACGAATTCGATCCATCAATTGCATTAATAGTATTTGAGATTCTGAGAGGAATTAGAAATGACTCTAGAATAAATTACATACTGCAGATACTTCGAAAGTAATGCCTATACATATTATACACAAAATCTATTTTGTATAGTGGAAAAAAAATTATAATTTCCAGATAAGTATTCCACTTTTCCTTTGAGCATCTCGTCGATGGACTCAAGTTCGTTCGACATCCCAATTAAACCGTTTGATATTATGTATGTACATTCATTATCATTTTGAAGGGGGGATCAGTGAACGCTATGTATTGGAAGTGTCACGTTTGATTTTTAATGAGAATTTACAACATCTGAAGAGAAGATATATATAAAATCAGGCTTTGAGTTCGCTAAACTCAGGATTCTATCTCCAAATATGCATGCTACAGATTTAATATCATTTATTGCTCAACTCTTTAAGTAGAATATTCTCAGAAGCTCCTCCAAGCTATAGAAATTAATGAAAAGATAATTACCAAAATTTTGTTCTTGAACATTGTGGATGAAGATATTTGTAGTTAACCTCGGTCTTCTTCTTTTCCAGGAAATATACAAAATCGTTATTATTATCTCTTTTCCTTTAAAGTCTGCAGAGAAAATTGTAGAATCCTAAGAATTTTGTGTACATTACATGCTAGTAAATAATGAATATCAATTGACCTGATCAAAGAAAATATTCAAACTCGTTTTGCTTTCTCTCATCAGGTTTTTGACTGTGTAATAAAAAGGGAAATGATGTGAGACGACTGTCATTTAGTTTAAATTACATATTACCTTATATAGACGAAAGCCGCAAGGTATTGAATATATTCATGATTGTCCTGGCTTTTCACAATTTTCGATTGTACTCAGGATTTTTAAAGGTTGGTTATATAAAGTTACGATACAAGTTGACATTGTGTATAATCAACTATAATTTTACAGCTTTTCAATCTCTTGCTCTCTCTTTGCTTGACGTTTGACTCCTCGTAAACATAACTCAGTCCTACACATATGTGAGATAAAAATAGCCTTTTCTAAATCGTCATTGCATAATTATTTCTCGCCGGGAAAATTCTTGGATTAACTCTGTGTGATTACGAAACCAGGAGAAGTCTTCATCGACGTTACCAATCACCGCCCACATCTTGACAAATTCATTACAAAATTTACAAAAGAAATACCAAACAAACTAACAAAGTCTGAGTTTAAAAATGTTGTGTCAACGTCAAATTCACTACACACTTGATTGACGCACTCATATCAGTTTGTTGATCTCCTGTTGATCTCTCCCTATGTTCATCATTATATGATAATGAAAGGCGAGTGCAAATTCTCCAGGTGTTTACACGGTATTATGTAGATATTCTTAATGAATGGGAAAGAAATCTTTCTAAGCCTGTACATATACTTATAGTGATAGAGAGAGACTTTTTCCTGTTGACACTGGAGGAAATTAAAATTTACTTGACGCATTTTGAGTATATAATGGACATACATGATAATAATAATAATAATAATAATAATAATAATAATAAGGATGTAAAATTATTGATGGTTTTCCAGGAACTCTATAGAAAATGGGTTGATTCGGATGAATTGAATTGAGTCCACATAAGGAAAGACGAAGATAAAGAAGTCGACGACCATCCAAATCTTGTACAAAATCTACCCAACAAGATACTTGTTCAGATAGTCACACAATCACACACAATGCATAACATGAGAATTCAAGAGTTGACTTTCTCCGAGAAGCTTCTTCTCTCTTCCGTGGCCGCCAGTACATTCTTCCTTACCGTCATCATCATTATTTGTATCACAAGGAAATCTTGCTGGATCCACAAACTGATTTGGAAAGAAGGTAAATGAAACTTTTATTTACTATATAAGTATACGAATGTATATACGTATAGTATGTATGTTGTTTTTGCTTCGTCCTCCTTCCCCACTTCTTTGACATTTGACATGTGTCCCGTTTTGCATTTATTATTGTTTGCTATAGTTCTGAAACTTGGGATTATTGAATTTCATTTCCGCTTCCACGTGGTGGACAAAAGTTTCCATTGTGTAATTGACTGAAGAAAAGTTTCATCGTTGAGCAGCAGCAGCAGACTCTTATTCTTTTGCATGAACTCTCAGATTCCCTTAGAAATTGCGTCGATAAAAACTCTTTTTCTTTCCCGAAGGCGAAGGCTAAACGTCGAAGATCTGGACAATTCACAATACTTTTTCTTCTACATGAAATGACGTCGATCTAAGAAAGTTATAAATATCTATATAAATCGAAAAAAATCTTGCATCAATTTTATTTACCGAAATTTTACCATTGTCATCTTGGCGTTGGAGTTTTTTAATGATGTGAAAAATTCAAAAGAGCTTGAAAATACATATCATTTCTGACACTGTATAATCCCTTTTGATCACTTCTCTAATGAATCGTTATACAGCATTATATGTATTTTGTATATTTGATATTCTTCCTTTCCTTTTGAAAATATCCAGTACATAAATTTCAATTAATATTTCGCAATTACTCATTCAGTTGACATTATCACTGCTGTTATAATCAAATATTATTGTGAAATCATCTTTTCTGACAATGGAAAATAAAATCCTCCTCCTTCACAAATACGAAAACGAGTAGGTGCAACGAACCAACTAAATATATATAGAAAAGTATAAACTATTAGAGACAATAACAAATCATTCGTTGCTGCTTGACTGACACCGATTGTTTTATCAGAATTTCCCACGCGTGTGTGCATTATTATTATTTCTAAATGGAAAGAATATAAGTATATCTTACATATATATATATATATATATCGTGTAGGTATGTAATTTGATTGTGTTAATGTGTGTAAATACACGGTGAAAGTATTTTTCAATTTACTATGTTTTTCCCCATGTTTGTAACTTGTAGAGAAAAAGAAGCATCCGAGCATGGACGATATAATTTGTATTCGCTATCCTCCGGATATGTATCCAGCCTCTGTTGGAATCTACCGTGAAAGTAAGTTTCTATATACTCGATTATTTCCTCCACTTATTCTGTAAACGGTTCACATATTTGTGTATACAAGAAACAAGAATGAATTTCGTACAAGGTGCTGCTGGGAGCATCGCAGTATTTTTTACATAGTACAATGCAATGCAAACAGACATATATGCAGACAGACATGTATTTACACGTAAATGCATGCTGACAGTACAGACAGGAGTAAAATACAAAAGATGTGAATTCATATAGCTGGAAAATTCCCGGAAAAGTTCTCATTGTTGATGTTGTCTCCTTCCTTCTCTTATTTTATACACAATATAGATATGCGTACTAGTATGTACAGATATAATCTCCGCTGTCCATAGCTTCTGTATATGCAGAGCGATATATAGCTCTCAATTTAGTTCTCAGGAAATCCTGGAAATCCTTTGATGCGTCTCTTTTTTCACTTGAACGCCTCCAATTTGAGTTACTTGTTACTTCTAAACCCCACTTTCTCTCTCTCTCTCTCTCTCTCTCTCTCTCTCTCTCTCTCTCTCTCTCTCTCACTTAAAAGAGAAAGCTTTTAACTAAAGTGGTCATTAAGACACACAGAGAATTCACAATCATCCATGTTCTTCTTCTTGACAGAAGAAGACTCACGTTCATATTTAGAACCATAAATTTCTCAGAGTACGCGTATAGAAATGACGAGAAAAATGAAACAATATCTTTAGAAAACTTTAAAAAATCCACAAATGCAAATATCTACTAATAATTATTGTTCTCATAAATAAATAAGATGAATTGGCAGAGTACACGCAAATAAATACTCTTGTAAACAAAATCTAAGACAGGCTTAGTTAATTTATAAAAGGAGAATAACCAAGGAAATTTGAGTCATGTTTGTGTATAGGTTCATTTCTCTCCGTAGGAGTTCAAATATAATATCCCATTTGTTTTCATTCACATTCAGGATTTTACTCGGTACAAAGAAACATCAAAGGATGTTCCCCCTTTGCATATTTACACGGTCTGAACAATTTCTTCACTGCATATAATGTATTACATTCAAACCTAATGGTAATTAGGAAATAACATATCATGAGTTACACGTCCAGTTGGACTAAGCGACTTGGAAGAATTTTAAGCCAATGTTGTTGTTTGGCCGCCGGTGGTTTTGTGAACCTCTTTATTACACTATAAGACAAGGCATTTTCCATTTAGTATATATTCTAAATATCCAACTCTCCCAGATCAGATACCATAAAAGATACAAGGAGTTTGAGATGTTCCTTCGAATGAGAGAGGAAAAAGAGACTTTTTGATGTGTCGCATTCTGACTAATCTGGAGAAAGCCAAAAACAGTAGCACTTTCTTTTTAAGTGTAGGGATTCTCTCTCCAGGAATTTGTCTTGTGTACACACTACGACACTATACACTAGGTACACACAAGTGGTGTATATTTTCTACAGAAATATAGTACTGTACCACTCTAGTCCTCGACGACACTACATACAATCGTGTAATACTCACATTCACATTCATGCTGTAAAGATGAGGTCGTTAGACCGTAAAAAATAAATTACATCTGGGTACCCGTATAATTACGACCTGGTTTATGCTTCAACTGGCCTACATTTTCTCTCTTTCTCTCTTTCTCTGCCTCATTCAAAAAGCTGAACGGGAGTTAGGCGTGAGGAATCGGGGACACGATATAGAGTTTGCATTCTTTTTAAACATGAGGAATATGATTGATCGGTTGCTCCGCTTCAACTCTCTGAAGAAAAAAAAACTAAGGGCAACGGGAATACCCGCAGATAGAAATTTTGCATAGTCGCAATTTGGGGTGTATTGAAATTCATACACGTCCCAAAAACATGGTGTTTTCAGTTTGTCTGTATTCTCTATATGTATACAGATATGCACATATACAAGTTCCACGTTTTACCATTTGTCTTTGTCGTTGTACAATATTAAAATGTTGCATTCTTCTAGACGATGGATAATTTGCATACGTATTTGAATGTGAACAGATTGAATGGATACTTGGACTTGGAAGTGTGAGATGAGATGAGAACATGATTATGAATGTACGCACAGACTGTGTACTCGTACATTCTGTGATTTTGTATAGGTAGTTGTAGGTATGTACGTACTATGTAGTATGTACCTATATATGTATGTATATTATATAGGCACAATCATAATATTATTTTGTTACTTTCTCCCAAAAACTTCTCCTGCTGTGTCCTCCTCAAAATGATTAACGAAACAAGGAATTTCCGTGTACGTTCGTTTGTATTTATGTATCAGGAGTTTTCGGTATCCCTTGCAAAGTTTTTGTGGATTATGGACAAAGGTTGAAACTCTTTTGGTGGATCCATGATGTTTTAGTCATGTGAAAGAATTTACAGTTTTACAGTGTAAATAACATGAAATCTTTTGACATAATAATAGAATGTCCAACTTTATTAATTAAGACCTGGGGGATAAATTGTCTATGTATAGGTTGTAAGTTTATAAAAAACTATGCCAAAAAAAAAACATTAAGAAGAGCCAAATTAAGAATTTATATAGGCAACTTTTTCAATTAATAAGGCAAAAGTTATGGGATATCTAAAATAGCAGCTTGTGCAACTTGCTTTATAAATACATTAATGTTTTCTTTACATTTCAGATATTTTTCGCAGTCCAGAAGATGAGCTTGCTAGATTGTTCAGTTCACCAGTAAAACGGGATTCAACGTACAGTTCAATGTAAGGATATTATGTATCATGATATGCATTGATCATTATTGTATTGTATGGAAAGTGAATTCAAATACTACATATATCTGTATTTATGATTGTTTGTAATGTTAATTAATTTGATGTAGGTCGGAGACGAGTAGTGCTTATGATTTGATCGGTTCTCCACGTATGACGAGCTCCAACACAAGTTCTCCAGTTACAGCAACTATTGTCTCCACACCAGAGTCTCCAGACTCTGCCCATTTATCTCCTGGACCCAATTCTATCAGCCCTCAATCCCAACATTCAGCACACTCTGTCCCATTTGACGGTGCAAACTTGTTGTCCATGATTCATAGCAACAATCGTCAACCCTTCTTCACATTTGCACTTAAATATGAAGAAACAAATGGACTCGTTTACGTCGATTTCATTGTAAGTTTTCTTTGCATACATATGTATTAACATATGTAACATATTAGTATAGTTTGAAATATATTCTTTTATATATATATTTATACTTTCCTGCGGACTCTGGATAAAGTCCAGAATTTTACACTCAGCTGGAACTTATAAATTTACTGTTACTGAAATTGAGAGGAGAGAAATTACAAGAAAACTTTTACATGGGTTTTCATTTTAATTCTCTGTATACTCGTACGTGTACATATAGATTGATTCTGTGAATTTCACAGTGTGAATATTGTGAAAGAATTTGAGTAAATTGTTTTCATTGAAATTTGAGCAATGAGTAATTAGTAGAGAATGGAGAATGATATACTGTACGGAAAAACAGAAAATAATAATGAATTGTGTCTACATGAGTTATAAATTTGTTCACTACAGATAATGAAATAACCCAATTTGACACTCTTTCACTCCCAGCGTTGCGGATATACAAGAGCATTTGTGGCTTGGAAATTCGAAAGGGAACAACAAGGAACGAACAATGCTATTAATTTAAAGTAGAAACTTGGTAGAATAGAATATTCAAATTGTATACAATTTTGCAAAGCTCTGCTGGGATTGGGATTCCTTCCCATTTCCAATTTCCAGCAGTTCACTTCATTTCTATATACTGAAAAGTTAATGAGTTTTTCCAGTAATTTCAAATAAATCTCAACTCATTCAGCTTATCCCATTTGTTTACATGCACCTACTACATGTTTGAAGCCAAATTGAAAGGATGTGTTTCATGGATATTTCCCTTTCCCATGTGTAAACAATTTAAAATTGTCAAACATTTCTATTTGGTCTTCAAAACAAAATTCTCGCCTTCTTAAAATGTAGGTATTTCCTACATTTTTTTGGTGCGTATTACGAAGAAGATAAATCAGACATGTCATGCAATACCAAAAGAAAATACAGCGGAAATTTTGATCGCTCGATACAATTAATAATTGTTTGCACTCGTTACGGTTTTAATGGCCAGACTGTAGATATAAGGAATTCAATGATTGTATTCTCCCAACGTAATGTAAACATATTGAGCCGTTTGTCCTTCTCGTAGTTCTCGTATTCATTTCTCGTAGTTGACTTTGACTGTTAGTTGGAGGAGAGTTGCAATTATCGCTTCAAATTCAACTCGTTTTGTGGTCAATTACTTGCCAGAGTTGTTGAGAGCCTTAAAAATATGATCTTGATCGTCATTCTGATTTCTAATTCATTCAACTCCATATCCAAACTTTCTCAATTTTGATCTCCAATGAAAAACTCAGAAAAAGTAAACACAAAAAACAAATTCCATATTTGCTTTCACTTTTTCTTACTTATTAGCAATTGGGTCAATTAAGGTTTTCTAAATTGTATCAAGTTTCAAGAGTCTAGACCTTTGGGAAATTCAATGGTGAAAAGTTTTCCTTTCCCTATATACTTTACTTATACTCGTTCCTCTACATACGCACTAGATTTAGCAATACTTGAGACTCAGTTTTACAGCATCGCGAGCAAGAGAGAAAGAGAGAGAGAGAGAAAGCAGAATACACTCGTCAGTATAGTTTTTCTCTTAATAATTTCTTGCGGGTAAAAGAGGAAGACACGAGTTGAGCATATAAAAATAATGAAGGTATGGAGTATAGAGCATGGAAAAGGCTTCCATTGGAAGGCATCGCATGGACGACGAGAGAAATAGCTTTTGTTTAATAATATGAAGACTGCAGGGGGAAGGCACCGAATGAGAACATTTCTACATACGTTAGATAATGCAAGAAAAAAAAATACAGTTGGTTCGCCCGAGTGTGTTATGAAAAGATGAAAAGAGAAAAAGAATAAGAGTTTAACCTTTTCTCTTTCTATCTTTCTATCTTTTTTACGTATGGAGAAAATATGGTGAATTTCACATTTGTATTTGTATTTATATTAGGTTTGACGGGGGGGGAATAACTAGCAACCAGCTGCATGTTATTTTATTATTTTACTCCGGGACTCGGAATCAAATTTCCTTAGGATATTGCTATTTAATTTACCTTGATATGATGATGTCGTGACGTATAATCAAAGACCAATTAGCCTTGGTTACTCAAAACAGCTCACCACACACACACACACAAATACACTGAGCAATTCCCTTTGTCTGGCGCCAGACACTGAAAAAACTAAAAACACAAGAACCTAAAAAAACAACTCTCGTACCACACAGTACTAGAATTATTTATACATTTTTTTGTATATCTGATGATTGAGTCACTGCCACTGCTCATATATCTTACGTATGTAATACATATTGGTCAGACTTTTATACGTGACATGTACCAGTCTATTAGCGTCAATCCCAACAACCTTGGCTTACATGTACATGTATTCGTACAACTGCTCACACCACTGATGTGCAATACATACAAGAAATAAAATAGAAAAAGGATTTAATATCGGAAAGTCAAGTAAATGATCTTGACAAGGTTTTCATCATTTGTTATTAATACGTATACTTTCGGATGTTGTGGGTAGGTCAAGGAGTCAATGTTGTATAATTCCATTATTATCGCACTCACGGGCGTCTCATTTCTTACAGGTATTGCTATTGAGCTATTGGTATTTGGCTTGCAGTTGGCAACTAACCGACTATCAAGGATATTTCAAGTAATAAATTACTGGTTCTCCGGACTTCAATGTCAATTCTCTCCTACTCGTTTCGACTCGAGTCGTCTTTAGTAAACACAGACTTGTCGTAGGTTTAAGTGGGCAAGTGAGAGTTTTGTGAGGGGGAAAATTGTCAAATTACATTTATACTCTTGTTTGAAGTGTGCAAAATTTATACATAGGACACATGCGCAAATTATTACCGTCCGATCAGCATTTTATCAAAACAATTGTAAGTCTAGAAAAAACGTGAAATTTAATAAGCAGATTTTTATTTCATTGAAAAAGATTTTGATCCATCTGAATACAAACAAAAAACGGTTAAAATCTTAATGGTTTCTAATTTCTTATATTATTATGTATAAGATAGCGGTAATAAATTGTACTTTCTTCCATTAAGTGAAAGTCATTTCCCACACGCATCAATCTACTGCGTAAAAGCTATCTTACGTTTGGTTTAAGGGGAAGGAAGGAAGCCTTCGGTTCAATTAATTAGTAAAAAGCTTTAAACTTCTATGAAATTTCTCAGTACTACTTAGAATTTCATCATAAAAGCGATTTTAATTATCTTGAGGAAAAGGGGGGGGGGGAAGATTCCAAGAGAAAGTGACTTGGCCATTAAACATTTGTACGCTATTTTATTTTTTTACTTGTTTGTTTGTTTGTGTAGGAAGCCAGGAATTTACCGTTTCGTGAGTACCTCAATCAACCGTCGGATGTTTTCTTCACAGTGGAGATTCAACCCAAGAAAATCCCGGGTCCAAAGAAGGAAATGATGCGCTATCGATTCGTCACGAAAACTATTCGTAAAGCTGTAGAGACTTGCGATTTTTCTGAAACATTCCTCGCTCAGCTGTCTCAAGCGAATCTCAAAGTATGCAATGAAAATAAATGACTTTCCTTTTTACGACCCACTCGCTTCATATAAACTCTATGTTCAAACGGCCCCCACCGATAATCAAAACCTTTCACACACTCACACTATTACCATCCTATATGTAATTGTATATATATACACGACAATCCACCCTCCCTCATTGTCCTTACATATATATTGAACAGAGCATACTGGGAAAGCTGAACTCACTCCCGTGTCTGTTTGTGCTTGAGACATAAAATAATAATATTACTCATAGTGAAATTGTTCAGGTTCTCACATTCAAAAGAGGGATTGCCTATATCTGCATTCAGATTTACTTTTTCAAATAAGTACATAGACAATCACGGAATATTCAAGTGAATCTTTGGGTCTCGGACGTAGTTTCTTTTTTGTATACTTTATTCACCTGGAAAAAAAAGCGAAAGTGTGTCATGAAGATTCAAATTTTCTCACCACGCATTCATTTTTAAGAAAGAGCTTTTGTCAAAGGTTTTTTAAGACCCCCATAGAATTTTTCATAATTTTAAATTAGTCAGTGTGCCGTAGTTTGATGAACGTGAGATATGGAAAGGTGAGGTGAGTGACATGTGTGAAGTAAAACTCAAAGTACTACAATCATTTTTTAGGTTTTCCCTAGCCTTTGTCGTCAATTACGACAGGAATCAAAAATCAAATGAACGTCAAATATTGTGCAACATATTTTCTTGCCACATTTAGAATGAGAATTCTAAAAAAGCAAGTCGGATATTTTATTTCGACACTTTCCCCAAAGAGAAAGTTTACAGAGCACAGCATGAGAAATGGAAATGAGTTTTTCCAGTCTAAACGTTGTCGTATCGTATATTCGTATATAGTGATTTTCAAGTGAACGATAAAATAATATAGATTCCTGTACAGTAAAGTTTTGGTGCGAATGAGAATCCAAAGGGAAGCAAAATTTAATGTACATGTGTGTGTACAACACACTCACAACTAGTTAGACTAAAGAGAAAAATTTCATTCGTCTTCAATTCGGAAATGTATACAGATGGTTATATATAAATACCGTCTGCGCCATTGTCATATGGAAATTACTAAAGAGCCAAAAACCAAACAGCATAAGTATATTATATGCGACTAGAGAAAAAGGAAACTTTATATTATTATACCAGTAGTTGGCATTGACGTTTAGCTCTTTCTCTTTCTGTCCCTTTTGCTTGTTTCATACTATTGTCATCGTATATAGTCATTGTCATAATCAAAGCGTCTCTATATTTTACAATGCTTTATGAAAGCGCAAACAAAAACACAACGCAGACATAATTTGAGCAATAAATTAGAAGTGTGCAGTCATTTTTTGTACTGTATAGAAATTTCAAAGAAATTGATTCAGACGCATGTAGGTATACATCGAGAATCGAGAGAGAAAGTCAAGAGAAAGTACTGACGATCGTGAGAAGGTAGAAATAATTGAATGTAGGTACAGAATAGTACAGATATAGATATACATGCACATTCCTAGGCAATTTGTGTAGTTGACAATGCCTATGGGGAAGCCATATTATGTAGAAAAAAAGAATAAACAAAATTCAAGGACTTCCAATGTTATCCCGAGTGGAACTTTTGACTATTTTTGTTATTGTTATTGCATGTGGACAACTTGGAACACATTGCAGTCGCCATTAAGTGACTTTGAGCATGAACGAATGTAAAATGTAATATTTTTTTTTCCCAAACTTGACTTTTTCGTTTGCTGCCCACCTTGTTTCAATTTCTACATCAGCTTGTTTAATTCAATTAATAATGTATTTGATGAATTATTTTGTACGATATGTTGTAGTTGAGTACAGAGGGATTAGCTCTCTATCGAATACAATAGTTTACACAGAGAATGTCATTTCATATTTCCTTATAAACTTTCCTCGTTCCCTAATTTCCTACATTCGTTCGTTCATTCCTGAATACATAGCAAGATCAAAATTATTCACCCATAATGTGGTTTTATCTATCTATGTAAATTATATATGGTATGCATGTAGGTACACATTCTAATATTTAATGTCAAATAATGGTCGTGCTTAGTGTTTACTGATGAACTTAAAATGTGCTTTCATAATCAATTTGATAGGACTACAATATTCGATTCACGGCTTTTGATCAAGACAAACATGGCAATCCTACTGAGTTGGGATGTACGACAATGACCTTTGAGGACTTCCGTGATTTCACTCTACACAAACTAATTCTGAGTTGTTCTCTCCGTGATCCGATTATTGTAAGTCTGTTTTTGACTCTTCAACTTCCTCATATTTTTATGTGTATATAGTTTATCCAAACAAACATTGTGTGTATATGTGTGTGTGTGTGGGTCTTCTTAATTTTCTCTTTCATAGGCTAATCGTGTATTATCCACAAATATCTTCCTTCAAATAACAAATTATGTAGGAATAGTATAATATAATAGGAATATACCGTGTGGTTTTGTGTGTATTGTGCAGATATCTGTCATCTGTAGATGCGCTTCTTACAGAGCAATATGTATATAGCTTTATCGTTCATTTGATTAAACTACAGAGTTGAGAGAGATGGAGAAATTGTGTGTGGTTTTAACATACATACAAATCCAACTGAAAACATATAGTGAAAATTACTTCCCACCACTATACATGTCAAACTCTATACAGATGCATTTTTCAACTGTAGAGTTCATTGATACGCTCGTACACTGTACATTTGAGTATTCGGGAAAGTTGCATTATGTACATATTGCAGTCCTTTTGATTTGATTTGATTTGATTTGTGCATGAAGGTAAAATTTCCTGGATTTTTTCAACCTTATATTATTGCAAACATCCTCATTCAGGTTCAACAAGTCTGACAACTTCTCTGAACATCTTCAATGCAAAATTTGTTCATACAATATGTATATGAGCTCGACTGATTTACAATGAAATCCTTTGAAATTCAACATATCAAAGCGCAGAAGCGATTCCAATTATATCGGAAGTAGAAGTACATAAGTTTTCTAATTATATTTTAAAGGAAGTCCAGGAAATGAGGTATTTATATATATATAATTATTTTGACTTGTTGTTGAAAAGGAAAAGGGCAATAAACTTTCGATTAGGTAACTTAAGTTTTCTTCATGCATATTTTTACAACTTGAACTTTATCTTCTATGTATGTGGATCGAGTCTTTTTGGGTAAAAGGGTAAAAGTCACTTTTGAACTTTATTTTATATTTTGTTTTCATCATTTAATATTTGAAAAAAAATTCTTAACTTACAGAAACGGGGAGAGATCCTGGTGGGACTCTGTTACTTGCCCACAGCTGAAAGAATGTCCGTGACGATAGTAAAAGTGACGAATCTGAATCCATATTTCAGTCATGGAACCATCAGTAAACAAAGTAAGTTCCCACACACAAACTGAAAAAACTAAATACAATAAATCCATATGAAGAGAATGTACTTACAGCTAACAGCTATATTGTTACATATTGTTCACAAACAAAACAAAAGATTAGTTGAAAAGGGGCCAAAGTTTCCTCCTTCTATACTCCATTTTTTTGTATTCGGAGCTCCACAAAAAGAATTAATTATTCAATCAGCTCTACTGGTAATCTTGTGTACACAGTTTTTTGATACTATTTTTTGTGAGACGGCCTCGGGTATTATCTCAATTCATCTCATTCTCCTATAATCACATAAAAACCGTGTGGTCTGTATTTGAGAACCGTTTTTAATATTCATCTCGTTGGACTCCCTGCTGCTACGTATTTTCATGTGTATGTGTGTGTGCATTCACCTTCACCATCCATTAGCATGTCAGTATTCCCAATTCCTTCGTGCTTATACAAATTTGGATGAGAAACCCTTGGAAAATGATATCAAAATATTTTCAATTGACCCCAATTCCAAACTACCACAAACTTGTAATGTGGACAAATATACGTACGAACATATATGGAAAGTAAGAGCCAATTATAAAAGATGAAACGGGAAATGAAATCCAATTATACCATATAAAAACTCAATGAAAAATGACAAAATTCCGAATCATATTCCAATATGTTGTACTGGATTGAGTATTTGGCGATGGCAGGTATGGAATTGGAATTTGAATTCCGGAAATATGTGATGATTAACCGAGTGTGCCTCTTTTCCCCACAACAATTCTCTAAAGAATTTATACATGATATAACTTGGGTAATAACGGCGCACGTGGATTTTCTATTTACTTTTCTACTTTTTCTGAAAAAGTCTTTTTCTCATTTTCAAAGCTCATTTCACGGTTGAACTTATTACTTGAGTCTGCGGATAAGACAGAACATAGTGGCCACAAATCCCAACTAGACTTACACACTCACACTCGCCTGTATTAAATCTGACACAGTGTATATGTAAACCATGATATTTGCGAAAACTTTTATCCACCCGCAGACTTGCAGTCCATAGACCGAGAGAGAGTTACGACGTATTCTTTTCTTTTTTTGTAATATTGATTATTGGCTCAAGAGCTCTAGCACATGTAGAGCAATGTGGGAGAGAGATCAACACGGATATGAGCAAAAATATGCATAATATGGTAGAATGCTCTAGATAAAGGAAAGCAAATTCATTTCCCTCAGGAATTCATGGGATATTTCATATACATACTTAAAATTCAAAATCTTTGTCATTTTTCTCGCTTTCTCTTTCTATTTCCTTCTTCGTTTTCCTTCCATTTTGGAATTCTGAATGCAGCTCGTATTGCATTGCGGCAGATAACTATTGTAGATACTCAGCTCTCAACTTTCTTCTCCAGCCAACCACCCAAAAGAGTTTCTCTTTTCACAGCTCGTTGGAATCTCAACCTCATAAATACCATAAAGTTACACCATGAATTTCAATTTCACAAGATCCATTTCTCAACCAAATCTGTACACACTTATGTGTTTTGGAACAAACACACACACACACTTTACACAACTTGTACATTCATCCGTGGCATTTGACAAAACTTGTACTTAGATGTTTGTTTTTATATAGCAAAATTCAAAAGTATAAACAAACGGAAAAACGAAGATTTTGAGGATCTTTTTTCAAGAATTCTTTTATTATAAGTATTAAATATTTTATAAGGAAAATGCCTCGAGTTTACATTTTACTAAAACATTGCACATTGAGTTTGACAATCTTGAGGTGTTAAAAAAGATACAACATGCCGACTGGTTTAGTCACAAGTCAGAGTTTTGTATATGGAGAAAAAAGTTTCACAAGATGAATATGTTATTCAGAATAACTTACTCTAATCTGGAACTCACGTGGAAAACAATATATATGCACGTGTACGCATATGAAGATTAATACTCACAAGTAAAGGTTTTTTGCTATGTTTTCGATATTGACCTGGAATTGACCTTACTGGTCAATTCGAGTCTCCTG
>JAIUND010000539.1:0-65313 GCA_034699125.1 Gisinianus flammeolus
CGAGACTCGGCGGAAATTGAAAAGAGTTTTGGAAAAGGTGATATGATTTTGGCTCGTGTTGCTGGTATTGGGGAGGGGGATTTTATATTATCCACATCTGAGGATGCTCTAGGAGTCACCGGAGCTCGAAGTGAAGCAGGTCAGTATAATAAATAATATTAAATAAATATTATAAATATAATATAAAATGTACTTACACAACATCGTATTTATAACAATGTAATCATCATTTGAAATGATTCATTTCTAACCCAATCAAAATCTGTTCTGATATCCTACAGGCTACAAAATGATCCCTGTGGACTGGTCCACGATGGAATGTCCGAAAACAAAAATAAGATACAGTCGTAAAATAGCCAAAATTGTTCAGATTTGAGAAAAAAATATCGTGTTTGTATATGTACATAAAGTTTAAGTAAGTAAACAAGTATGAATTTTATACACTTAAGTATATTTATGTGATACAGAGAATTTCAAATGTCTTTGTTTATACACAAGGACTGTTAAATTTTTAATTTCTATTAAAAAATGAATTTGGATGTATGAAAACATATTTCAATAGCGAAATTGCAATAATGGCATTGACATCTCACACACAATATAATAAAATTAAAATTGCATTTAATTCTTCACTCTTGTATGTAAAATTTAAATGTACCGAGAGGATAATTGACATGCTTGCCTTCAAATTGAACTTGCAATATTTGATCACGCATACGAATTGCATGCAAGAATTGAACTCAAATTTTTTCAGTCATGCTTTGTGGACTTTTACAAAATTTCTCTTACATTCAATCGGACAATGATGTCACTCAAGATTACGACTTACGATATCCCAAAACCGAATTTTGTTTGCTTTCAAAGTGACTCTCACGAGTCGATAAATATATATGACTTTTGTGACTTTTTAATTTGATTATTTTCCATATCTCCTTTTGTATTTTAAAAAATGTCTCAAACTTCCATTTATTCTTTTCTATTTTTTCTTATATATGTATACAAACTTGAAATTGAAATTCTTACAAAATGTTGTGGGAAATCTGTGCAATAATAAAACTGAAAAATAAAAAAATCATTTAATGAGGGACGTGAGAGCACTATGTCAACAATGGCGGAGTGGAAATGGTAAAAGTGAGCAGTGAATTTTTCAAAATCTTTCCACTTTTCCCTCTGGGAAAATTCTCCAGGACTATCAGACCACCTCGTAATTTCTTGTATGAAGCCACATTATCTGAAATTATAAATGATCAAGCATACTAGTACATAAATTCAAATTGGGAATCCCAACATAACATATGAAACTACTGAAAAAAATGATTTAATAATTAAAACATACTGTTTGTAAACTGGAGAATGGTTTCCGGTTTTTCATTGCAACAAACTTGTTTGATGGTGACAAAAGCTCTCGGGATCATATCCCCACCATTCGGATCTGGAACACCAATCACACACGCTTCATCCACAGCTGGATGCTCAAGAATCACATTTTCAATTTCACTTGGCGTTATCTACACACAAAAGTATACACAGAAAATTATTAGCTAGTAAATTCTCAATAGCTCTGATCGAAGACACAAAGACGAATCTTCACAAATTATTTGGTAATTATAGTGCGTACATGATTGTTAAAATATTTGAAAACTTCTTTCAATCGATTCAGAATATGGATATTCCCGTTACTATCAAAATATCCCAAATCCCCTGTGAGAACCCATCCATCCTGAAACGTTAATTCCGTAGCCTGTCAAATATTTAAGCCAGAAATTTCATTGTTAATTGATTTGACTTGTTTCCATTAAAATACTTAAAATTGAATCTATCAGTATAATCAGTTTTAAAGTTTTACATTTGGATTATTGAAATATCCAGGACAAGCCAGCTGACTTTGAAAACAAAGTTGGCCCTTTTGATCGACTCCAAGGGATTCACCAGTCTCGATATCCCGAACCTGTACAATAGAGCCTGGGGAAAGTTTCCCCGAGTTGACAACTGGATGTTCATCTAAATGAACAAAATACACAAAAGTCATATATCGATAATGCATTTCTTGAGGAAAAATTCGATTAAATTTGAGACGGCCCACCGATTTCAGCTCGAATGTCCCCATTTTCTCGTATCCAATTCACATTCGAAGTTAGAAAACCAACTTCTGTCATTCCATAAATCTAAAGTTAAGTTGAGAGTAAAAAATTTGATTTGTCATACTATGTAAAGCCAAAACTCCGTCATAGCATTAAATTCTGAAAATTGTACATTGGATTTTCTTTTTCTTATTCCTTACCGTAACAACGCTTTGAACATTGGGCAGTTTTTTCATAGTTTTAATAAAAGACGAACTCACGACCATCCCAGCCGTGAAGACAAATTTAATGGATGTGAGATTATATTTTAAAGCTTGCGGATCCAAAGCGAGTCCCGTCAGATATTTAGGAAAGCTAAAGATTGATTTCACCTGTAAATGTACACACATTAGGAATTATTTTGATTATCATTAATTGTTAGGCTCATTTTCACACGCAAGTTTAAATTTTTAATTCTCTGAATCCGATTGGCCGTCGTCAACCTGATGATTTTGCACAGCCTTCATAACATTTCCTTGATTCACGTCTCGCATCATTATCAACCGCCTTCCGGCTGCAATAAAAGCCAGTGGACAAACAGAGCCCGTAAAATGAGTTTGCTTCCCAGTCACCAATGAGCCGGACGTGGAGTCGTCAGTAAAAGGAAATTTCTCAAATAGAACAATGTTTTTCAATAGGATTTCATGAGTGTAGACAACTGATTTGCTATCCCCAGTCGTTCCGGATGTGGGCAAGAGTAAAGCCAGATCCTGTCTACAAATAGAACCAGCTTCTTCATCCTTCTCAACCCTCAACCCTATATCGTTAGAATACACAGAATCATTACAAATTTACAATCCCCTGTACAATAGAATTCCCTAGGGAAATTGGTTATCGGAAATATCGGAAATATCTGACCTGTCAAGGGACGGTTTATAATCTCATCGATGGAAATGCAACCCGTCTCTGCTGCTTTCCCCATTACAATCACTTTCACTTTCACTTGTGAATTTCTCCCGTTGAAGGTCGCTGTAGCTGCTTCTGCAGCTCTCAAAACATCCTCACGAGCATTTTCATCACAAACTACGAATTTTGCATGGGATTCCACGATTCGAGCAGTGAGGACTTCTGTAAATATGTGTAGTAAGAATTCAAGAAATTTCAAACAAAAAAAAAACTTTTAGTTTTTGTATACAGTATAGTTTGGAAAATAACGTTATCAGTTGCAGTCGCAGTTGCAGATGTTGTTGTTGCTGTTCAATTTGTATACCTCCGATATCTTCTGGATATGAACATCGAATGACTCCCCGGACACGCCAAACCCCAATGAAAAAAACATGTAATTTCGTAGCATGGTGAGATAAATTAATGATGATGTCATCGGGCTGGAAATTATTTTCTTGGAGGAAAGCCCCTATTTTCCTTGAAAATAATTCCACATCCTCATACCGCACGGACTCTCCTGTGATTGCATCTGTCTGTTTGGAATTCACAACAAATCCACACACAAATTCACACGGTACTTTCACTTTCCTCAGTACATTCGGATTCGGAAATTCCAACTGACTGTGAGATTGATTTTATTTCGTAATTCGTACTTACAATACATGGATGACTCAGCTTGGAGAAACCCTTGCATTTTCTCAATAGATAATCCGCCACGAATTTTTCCTCTGGTAGTGGGAAGAATTCATCACAAGTTGATTTTAACAAGGATAAAGTACCCATCACAATTAAATATCTCTCAAGTTGGTTTTGTGGAAATTGGAAATGAAATGGAAAACTTTGAGTATTTAGTAACCATTCAACTTCTCGGACAAAAGCCAATGCGAAAGCACAACGTTTTTATGTGGTGCTCGCAATTCCCAATACTAAATGAACTAAAGAAATTCCAAATAAAATGATAAAAGCCACAAAGTTGTGTGAATATGAATCTGTCTGCTTTTATTAAATACACAGACCACAGACGTATTATGTGTATATTTGTGTATTATCTAAAAGTTTTCAACTTTGACTATATATAGTCCAACTCTATGTAAAAAGTAGGTTGAGCCCTTCCCTACGGCTAAAACGGTAGACTGAAGACCCTTTGACTCACCAAAATCCGCAGTTACCGTTACACTACATTCTCTTTATCTGTACTTTCTGTACTTTCTAGAAAGTACAGCTGTACACATAAAAGATAAAACTATACGATGAACAAAGTAGCTACGAAAAAAAAACCCCAATTATTATTTCACCGTCTGAAATGGAAAGCGGAAACTGAAACTGAAACGTGACAAATAAAATTGCAAAATACTCCAGGCTGAAAAATGAACCTTTGTAAAAAATTTGGAGACTTGTGAAGTTATGAACAAATTTGAAATTTCATGGTGGACAATTAACAAAAAAAGTAATTAGAATCGCAAGTATACTATAGAAAAAGATTTGTTTTTATTGTTTCACAATAGTTTTTTTCCTTCCTTTCGTCAGCATTCATGTCAGTAGTATTCATGTGATTTGATTACAAAACTAATTTTATATATAGATTTTTTGTGTGAGTGTAAACAATGTGAATATAAAGAGACCCGAAAAAAAAACTGATCGTGAGGTATATTTTGTTGGATGTTGGCCATAAAATTATATAGCAAAGATATTCGAGTAGGATTTCACGGCCTTATATTTTTTTATCATATATATATATACACATATATCAAGTTTATAATGTGCAATCGTTAGATTTTTGGAGTGACTTTTGTTAGTTATTGTGAGGAGTGTGTGTGTTTTGTGTAAAAAATCTGTTTATCCATAATAAAAATGAAGGTTATTTGCAGAGTCTCGATTTAAACTCCTTGGATTATTCGTATCTCGATCCTGTCTACCTAATGTATTACTAAATCGGACGACTTCATTGGATCGTCCAAGTGTGGTGGTGGCCATATTATTTGTATTTGTATTCATCATCATCATCATATTGGTGGCCGTTCCAGACGCTCCTCCACCACTTGCACTTGTTCTTAATAAACTCCCAGTCACAGTGGACAAGGGTCGAGTACTCCCTACTGCTGCTGCTGCTGATGATGATGATGATGATGGTGGTGGCCCACCCAAGTAGCCTCCACTCTCACGATCTCTTATGATACTAATGGGATGATGGTCACGGGGGGAGGACGAATGTCGGAGAATGGATGGCAACTCGGTGAATGTTATATCATTCGGGTCCAGAACCAAACTAAGTTCGTCTATATCACTGAGACCGGAAGTCATGATGGGGACAGTTGAGGATGATGAGGGTTTACTCGTCGAACAACCACTCCCTCCTCCTCCTCCTCCTCCACCCTCCAAAGCATTCCGTTTTCTCCTATAAATGGCAATTTTAATCAGGATGAGGATGATCACGAGGAATAATGCGGACGCGATACTGATGGCCACGTACAAATAAAACTTTTCTGGATTCTCTGCAAGGAATTTTCAAAGCATTCACACCAAAAATAAAGACAATTAGTCATCGCATAAAAGTACATATGTATATATATTTTTTAAACCAGCTTTAAATGATTAAATTACACATCATTTTCTTTTTGCTGCTATCGGGAATTTGGACATAAAAGGAAAGAACTCTTTTTTTTTTATACATTCGATTTGGCCTGTGAAATATACAATTTATTTGAAAAATATTGACATTGAAACAAATCACAGATGCAAATAATTCGTAGAGTCAAATTAAAATTATAATGAAGTGACGACCCCAAAAAACTTTTCCTACATACATATACCTATAGTTAGAATGTACACAGAAAAGTTTGGTTTCTGTGGTTCAACACTGTTTGTGGACGATGTGTGTGTGTGTGTGATGACCAAATGCGCAATGAGAGACATGTGCGAGTGCAATATTTCATTACAATTTTCCGAGAATCCACTGGGGAAATATCCTTCAAATTATTATTATATAGTGTGTGGAAAACCCGGGCAGGAAGTGGATTATGTGTTGTTTTGTTTATTTTGACTGTGTATATTTATGAGTGAGTGAAATGAATACATGTGTGATATATGTGTGTGTGTGTGTGCAAATAAAAGGAGAAACTTACTGGAAATGAAATCATAGGCATGAATTCCTTGTGAAATTAAATGTATGATACGAACTCCAGACTGTGAATTAAAATCTGATTTGGATGAAGAACCTTCATCCACACCAGCATCAACATGAACATGATTTCCTCCTCCTCCTCCTCGTTCTCCTCGTTCTCCTCCATGTGTACTCACATAATGTGGGATACGACTAATATTTTCACTTGTGGTCACCGCCCAGGTCTTGCCTCTGTTTTTGCTTTTAGAATGACTGTTTCCATCTCTTTGGACACTCCTTCCATCATCCTCACCCACGATTGCTTCTGTTTTCCCCCCACCCATTCATTGTTTTAATATATATCAGTATATAAGTATGTATAATGTATATGGAAAGGCAATTATACATATTTTCCTCAATTTCAATTTCGTTTTGTTAAAATTAAATTTAAAAAAAAAAAAATGTTATTTTGTTTGTCAAAATGTCAAAATACAGATATAAAAACTGTACAGTTTAATTTATTTTCTTGTTAAAATCCAAAGCCACAATATTAAATTGACTTTTGACATGAAAGAAAAAAGCTGTCAAATGTTTTCAAATTACTACAGATAGTAAATATGTGTGAGATTTGGACTAAGTCAGTGAGTGTGCCAAAATATAAATGCGAAAAATGTGTACATGTGCAAAAAGTAAAGTGGTGAGCTGGTGAGTGGGGATTAGTGGTATTACATAATTGAGTTGAGTTTTTAAAGTTAAAGCGAGAGAGTTATTACAGAGATTACGAGTGTAAAATTACCAAGTGTTGAGTAAAAACCAGAAGCAAGCGTGTGTGGAAGTGTGAAAGATATTAGACAAGATACAAGCTTATTTATTAGTCATTTAGTTATTAGTTCAGCCCATCCCCCGTGTCGTTTTATTCCCCTTCATTTTACACTGAACGAGATGAGAGAGAGAGAGATTGGGATCGGCATCGAGCTTTAGATAGAGGAAAAGCAATAAGAAATCGTTCCTCCATAAAATTTTATTTTATTTCTTCCCTTTTCCCATGTCAGGTCCAACACTTGAAATTCCCATTCCTATTTTATCTTTTATTGCTAATCTGGAAATGTGCCCTCACAAATCTCACAAATCTCTTCACGAGACGAGACGAAAACAGACATTTTTCACCAGGATAAGTTCGGATAATCACATAATAAGTCTGAATTATTACATATTTCTAAATTCCCTACAGAATTCTGTTTTCAACCCTTTCTTTCTTGTCAGTTTTGATTTTCGAGAGAATGAGAATGAGAAAAAACGGGTAGGTATGTCTGTTGTGGCTGTCAATCCACAGCAAATAGCTTTATGAATTGACATAAGTAACACTTGAAGATTTCCCCCCGTTGGGTGTTTTTCTATTCAATCAATTTGATCGTCATTAAATGCTTCTCAAAAAATATGTGCCAACTGCCTACAGATTTAGATTCAAAAGAAATAAAGAAGAAAACACTATTTTTCTTCCCTGATGTGCTCTCAAAACTCAAAAGAACTTGAGTCAAAAATCATTTTACTCGCTGGCGAGTACACACAAATTAACTTTATTATTCCTCATTTTGATATTTTTTGATATATGTACGATATTCTGGCGATGAATGGAAAGTCGACAGTCGAAAGGCCAGTCAACAAGAACGAGATATTATGTATTGGACTGTTTGCATAGGAAATATCTGTATAGTAGCATCTTTTGATGTAGGTTGTTACAGATAGGTACACGTTCCACACAAAACAAACTTTATATTATACTGTACAAATATGTTGCACTATCACTCCCAGTGAAAAAAACTTTGAGGGGGGGAAGAGGAAACAAATAGGGAGAGTGTGTAAATCAAACGGTGACTAGGTACGATATATTCAATTCTGAAATTGGTTACATGTGTCTATGGATATTTTTCTTCTCTTTTGGCTGGACGAGAAAAAAAACAGAGTCAAAGCGAACACTGGCGATTCAGTTTCAGCTCCGTGAATTTGGTAAACAGAATGTATGTATCGTATGGTCATGGTTTGCTATCTGCACACTGGGAAAACATGATGAAGAATGGAGTTTTGCCATAGCCATGGACTGTATCTGTATATAATATGTAGGTATAAAAGTGAAAGGACCATGAAAACCAAAAGAAAACAACTAGAAGAAGAATAGCATGTTTTCTATCTTTCTCTCTTTTCCCCCTCACTCCGTCCCTTTTCCTTCATCTTCTTCTCTTTTCTCCTCTTTTATTTTCAAAGAACTTCTTCTTCTTCTTCTCCTGCACAGACGAAGGCGAAAGGAAAACTATCAAAATATCAGTACATACAAAGTTGGAATGAAAACACAAACCAAAACGAGACTGTGTGGAAGAATCCGAAAGAGAAAAACTAAGAGAAGAGCCCAGAGAGAAAAGGAAAACCATCAACTACAAAACTACAAATACAAATACAAACTTACAAGTACAGACTACAGACATAGACGGACCACACACAGTGGTGACTCTTCACAGTTTTACACGGTCTATGGACTCTTCATATTATTTTTCATCCCCATAAAAATAGAATGCAATTGTATTTGTATTCGTATATTTGTGCAAGTTTTTCCCTGTATGTACAGATAAAGAGAGCTCTTATTTCATTTTCTCTATATAGTTCTGTATTCTGTATATAAAAAGAATCTATTATGATATTTTTTGTGTGTGGGCTCAATGCTGTACAGTGACAAATGTTAGTCTGAAAGGGATATCATTTGAAATAGACATTGGAAGAGAAGGAGAAGTGGAAGAAAGGAGTGAAAACAAGTGGATTTAACTGCTCCACCAATTGCTTTCTCCTCCACATAAATTTGGCTAAGAACTCCCAGTTGTTTTCACCGTGCAAGCGATAGTGAGAGAAATCCTGTATGTATATGTACTGTGTTTACACTGTTTTGTGCCGTGTCCCGTTAGATTGTCGATTGGATCGAGAAATAGAAAGAAATTGGCCCCGTCGTTGACACTGTTGACAGTAGACAGTCGACTGTCGACAGTTGTCAGAGTCATTGTCACATTATCACGATTCGGGGGAAAGTGCATTTGGATGGCGTCATTGGAATGGATACGGATATTGCCATTCTGTTCACTTTCCCCCTCAACAACCAACACGACGACGGCAAATGGCATTGACAAGGACACGGATGGGATTTTGCAGTTGGGCAACAACTTTGTTCACATTGAGAGTCAAAGTATCGAGGGAATATTCAGACATGTTTAAGCACAGAGTTTTGGTGTTTTGGTATCCTTGTTTCACATTAAATTGGCTAATTTCACTTGTTCATTTTACATTTCCAACGAAAGCTATTTTTATACATAGTAGTGATTTCCAACGATACGGTACAACTACTCGCACAGTGTGTGGTTTTACAAGTATACTTTTTTTTCATACTATTGTGAAATACAAAGGACAAATTAGTGAGCGCATCAAGTGTTACAGGCAGTTTAGTAATACAGATGAAATGAACCCATGGAATTTCCATGTTAAATGTCAAAAAAGTATTTAAAAAGCGTTAGACTTTAGATAATTGTGCCGGTTGCAGAATTGTTTTTTGTGGTTTTAACATTAAAGCGGCTGATTATCGAGTTGAAAGTCCTGTTGGTTTACAATTGTAATTGTGAGTGAAAAGGTAAATTGCGAATTGTGAATTTAGGAGAATTTAGAAGGTTTAGTAATTAATGTTTAGTTTAGTTTAGTTTTATTGTAAATTGAAAGAGAAAGAGAAAGAGAGAGAGAGAGAGAGACAGCTGAAAATTGCCAAATCAAGTTGTACCTTGCTTTTGTTAGCAAACAAAGTTTAAGTTTTGTATTCTATTTCATATTGTATATTCTTGGGCGTTTACCTGAGGACTGATTGAGGGACGTTTGTCTTGGTTTAGTGGTCGGTTTGGTATTGGCCCAACTTTTGGAATGGTCGGGTGAGTAAATGGAGGGTTGCTCAATCACACCGCTCACAGACGAGTCAACTGTAAACAGACGACACGCATTGACAAATTACATGAAATCCTCCAATTAAATACTGATAAGATATTATGTCAAATAACACGGTGAAAAACTTATTACATATACTGATAGTAGTTAATTAATGTGTCCTCAAACAAACCTTCGTCTTCTGTGTCATCCTCAAATAATTCATCTGGGTCCGGCTCCCCTTGATACTTTTCTTTGAGGACTTTACGTGGAACTACGATACAGATATAAACAAAACAACAATCAATCCCATTATAAATTCTCAATAAAACATAAACAATCGAGTCATCAAAATACACAACTTAACAAAACTTAACTTGAACGCTAACAATACAAATCAATGCGTATTTTGTTTACACAATGTGCTCAATCAAAGGCATCGGTATTGGTATTGATAAGATATCGATGATGAACAGAGATATCAAAAGCATCCGGAGCGAACGTAAACCATGTAAAATTGTAGAGTGATATTGGGAACCGTCGAAAAATCGTACATACATATTCAAATTTTTTATCAGTGAAGGCTCCCCAAATTCCAAATTCCAAATCCAAAGGGAGTTGACAGGAGAAAACTAAAGCGTTTTTCTTTCCACCAGACATTTCCTTTTGTGACCTTTTCCCTCTTTCTCTATGCGATGCGTATAAGTACAATACAATAAGTACATAGTTTTTCCTAATACACACACTCTCGCCCCGGTAAAAATAACCACGTTCCTCCCTTACGCACATTTCTGCACCACGTACGATGACTCCTGGCTCTGTACTCTGTCGAGTGTAGAGTGTAGACTACAGAATGTGGAATCTAACCAAGAGACTCGAGAGACTCCCAAATGTGGAGGTTACACTGTCGACTGTGTGTGAGTGTGTGTGTGGGCTGTCTCTTCAGTCTTTGCCTCTATCTCTGTCTCCTAAATTCCAAGAACCTTTTTTTTGTGTGTGTGCGTGTGTGTGTGTGTGAGCTCTATAGACTGGCAAACCATGAGCACAGTGTGTGTTTCTCTGTATGTAGAATGTAGAGCGTGGAAATGTTATCATACGCTATCACTATCACATCCACACACACACACACATACCGAGTTTACTTAAAAATGGATTTCTCTAAGGACTTCCTAAATTCTGCTTATGCTTTCTCCACATCCAGGATCCAAGCCAAGCCAAGCTCATATGTGCATACTCGCATGTGCATAACTAGAGAAAATCTCTTATCTTCTCCCGTAATCTCCCACCCCAAACTACAGATGTACATATACATATATATATATATACAGAGTACGGAGAACAGAGAACAGAGAACAGAGGACAAGGACGGGAAGAACACGAACAAGAACCAGAACCAGAAGAAACGCTATCCTTTCTCCTCCTTTCTTCTCGTTTTCCGTCTCCTTTGGCTCTTGAGTCTTGAGTGCATTATACCTACTAAGTATTACCTCTCTCTCTCTCCTCTTCTTTCTCTTTCTCTTCTTGCTCTTGCTGTTCTGTATAGGTTGACAGGGGAACGTACGAACGAACGAACGGGAGAGAGAAATGTTGTAGGAAAGTAGTCCTTACTTATAATATTGTACACATATGAGATGAGATGACTCCACGCATTACCGCTACTTTATTGTATTATTATGGTTTTAGTCAGATGTGACGCTCTCCAAGGGAAATGTTCAAACTAAGATTCCTGTGGACATTCTAAGGAATTCTCATGGAACAAGAAAACATCCGCCTATCCAAATATCAAATGCTATGTCCATGGCGATTCTGATTCTGATTCTGATGTTATTTTGATTTTGAGGATTCTTAAAGAAATCCGGGAAAGAGGAGTTTTGTCTAAAATTCATGATATAGAAATTATATTTGGACTGTTTCTCTAAATTGAGTCACAATCCAAGAATATGTTTTGCCATATTCTAAGATTCTTATTGTTAGTTCTTACGATGAGTAGACGGGGAAATCAGTGGGAGAAGCTCAAATTTTGTACAATGGGAACGAAGAGCACTCTTGTCAGTCGTTTTCTTAAACTCATTCACTCCTTTCTTCTTTCTTCGTCTCCACTCTTTTCTTCTACCTCCAAAATCTACATTCTACATTTTCTACATTTTCTACTTACATTCAAGTTCTCCGAACATGTAAAAACTCCACACTCCAGTTTTGCAGGTTTTTTTTTTTGATTCCGGATGGGAGATTGTAGATTTTTTTTGTTCTGGGTAAAAATTCTCTCTCTCTCTCTCTCTCTGTAAATATATGCAAGAACTTTGGACTAATCGTACTTTTCTGCATAAGCATAAGCATACAATCGGAACAAGCGTACAATCGAGGAGAAGGAACTGGAATTTCTTATGAGAACATCTACAGAAAGTGAAAGTGAAAGTGCATACAGATTCTTATTGCATAAAGTTCTCGTTTGACTGGAACTGGAACTGGAACCTGGAACCTCTTTTGCGTTTTTACTATTACTTTTACTTTTACTTTTAGAGGGCAAGTGAGAAATTAATGACGAGACTTTAATTCTATACTTTTGAGTCCAAAGTCGCTTCCCTTTCTAACCAGTTTTCATAGGAGTTCCCCTCGTTTTCACAAGGAACAAAGTAAAGTGAATAAAACTGAGAGCTGACGACTCGGACTTAAATCGGAATATGAATTCTCATCAAATCTCATCTGTACGCAATGTTCACAGTGTAACATGTCCATTCTACATTACACATCTTTTATATGTATGGAGCCAAAAGAAGAAGAAAGAGAAGACTTTCCTCGGATTTTATAAGAAAACGGAAAACAGAGACCCGAAACAGAGAGGCCGGCTTCTTTTTACACTGTGTCTTTGCATTATCTAAAGGAAAGTTTAAGAAGGCGAATGAAGGAAGAAAGAAGTAAGGCGCCTGGAGCCACCGAAAGCATTGTGTGACCTTTACTTCTTTTTTTAGCCTAAGCATCTCAAAAGTAGTTGAGAAGAGAAAACTAAGTATAGAAACTGCATCAGCCCGGACTGCCAACGAATTCCACACGTAATGGAAACAAAAACAAAAGTATAGTAGCTGCAACTGGAACAGTCAGTGTCAAAAGTGAGAAGAAATAGAAAGAGAAGGCTGACAAAGAGAAAAGGAAATTATCTGTAGACAATGGTTTGGGTCAAAGACACTCACGCTAAATAGAAAAGCTTTTGTTTGTCTAGCAATATGTCTGAGATGCAATCCGACGTTCTTTCTCAGCATCCTTCAGGAATCCATATGATATGATATGAGAAATGATAACAACATTTTCTCTAATGTGTTTTTGTTTTTGCTTTGTATATTGATTTCAATGATCAAATAAAGTTGATTGGCTAAGGGGGAAATGCAATTCATTAAATTCTTTGTATGTTCAGAAAATGTAATACTGAAAAGGAAAGGGATCTATACCGCATGTGTAGATAACTTTCAGGTAGATTTTGGATTCGGGTTTACATGGAGTACCAAAAGTGGCAGCATCCACTGAAAGTCACACATACACACACACAACAAAATTCAAAAGTTAAATAAGTCAATAGATTCAGCATTATTTTATTGGATTTTTTCGATAGCAGATTTTTGAAATTACCGGACAAGGCGCAATTTCTTTTTCCATGACAAATCTGCATGACGCTACAAGAAATGGGAAGAACAAAAAAAAGAATTCAGCAACTAATTGTAAGTTTTCCAATGTATTGTATTTTCTATGGTGGATTTTAAAAATATTTATATTTATATGAAATTGCGAATAAGAAAACCAGCCGGACACTACTTTTCACTTTTTTGCATATTAATATGCAGAAAGACATGAGCTATTTTAAGGAAACAGTTAGAAGTTTGTAAAAAAATTGCAAATATTTTTAATTAATTTACAAAGTTTAGTTAAATTCAAACAAAATATATGACGATTTCTTTCTTGTGATTTTTTTAATTACAAAATCATCGAGAAACGCCGTGGTGCCAAAGCGACCAAAAACAAAACTCGAATGTCTTGACTTCTAGATAGTAGTATCCGGCTGGTTTTCTTATTTGCAACTTCATATTATATCATTATACTTACGTCTCTGTGGCGTAACTCGCAAGGCAAGCTAAAGCATCCCCAAAATAACAAGATAAACTCAATTAAAATTTCCTTTTGATCCCCACACATTTTAAATTTTTGTGAGAAAGTTGGCCAGAGAAAATGGGGCTTTTATTTCAATTATATTTACTGGATATGCATATTTGTACTACATGCAACTAGGAGCGAAAAAATGGGAAGAGAAAAATCATCGGGAGAGTGATAGAAAAAAATGGGAGATTTTTTATTTATTTTGATTCAGATGGAAATGTGAACGTGTTGAGAGGATTTTTAAACAGTATACTGAAAGGAGACAGTAAAAATCCGTACGACTGAGAATTCTTTGTATGTTGTACGATGGAGAGAAAAAAGGGAAAGTGAACCAAAGGTAGAAAAAAATCGAGAATGAAGAAATGAAGAGAAAATCACGTAGGACAAGTGACCAAAAGTCAAGGGAAAACGGAAGACAGGAGAGAGAGGGAGAGAGAGAGAGAATGAGAAATTACGGATGTATATAGGACAGGAAAGATAAAAGAGTGAAAGAGAAAGTGAAAGAGGAGAGAGGGAAAATGGAGAAGATGAAGAGGAGAAAGAGATGGAAAGTATTTAAGAAGTAGACTCACATTCCTCCCCAACCCCGTTGGGTTGAGGACACTGAACACTTTCGTATTCTGTCCTGCCGTAGTTTGCAGAATAAATGGCAAGTCGTGAACTTCGATTGCATTTCAATTGGATAACTTCATCCTCACAGCCAATCATGCTCCTGAACTCGCCTGTACAAACACACACACGCACACACATGTTATAGAGAAATAGAGAGTGAGACACTTACAATACGTTACATTAGACTTTAGACACACGTCACATTTGTACACACATAACAACCAAATGCCCAACCCAACAAGGACACAACACAGAGAGAGATTCCATTCCAATCTCTCCGCACGCACATAATAAATGTATGTACATATGTGTATTTAACTATTCTTACATAGACTCTTAGTTCTCAACTCCATTTCAATATTCTCCACACACAATCCCAGTCCAGTTTTATGTACATTCTACATGTATATTCAATCCCTTGTCCTCTTTTTCTACAGTTTTTACACGCGATGACAAGTCAAGTGTCAAAGGCAGAAGGGAAAGGGAAAGTGAAAGTCCAATGTACAGAAATCACCCCATATATTTAAAAAAAACTCCTCTTAATTTCATTTCAAACATGTGAACAAGGGAAGAGTCTAATTTTAACATTTTAACTCAAATTGCCTCTAGATTTCCTTTTTTTTCGTCACACATCTTAACGGCCATCGTAATCGCACTACAGTTTACAGTTATTTCCCTTTCCCCACAAATTACAAATTTACGGCAAATTTAAGGGACTTTTTTAAAATCTTTTCATTCCTTTTTGGTAAATGAATTTCGCGTTGATTCTCTAATATCTAATAATTTTATTTGGAAATTTCGTATTTTGTAGAAAGCAAAAACTTTTATGAGGAACCCAAATGGCCTAGTTTTGGATTGTGAACACCCATAATTCAAACATTCATCAAAGTGTCAACGGAAGAGTAAAAGTGAGAGATTACTTTTGTCTATCCCATGGCTTGGAATTGGAATTGGATTAAAACTATTCCATTTGGGTAAATTAAAATGTGAGGGTCTGGTCAGCTGGAGATTTGGAGGAAACCTATCCATCTGGATTTTGGATCATCCCAATTCCAATCCGAATTCAGAGTTTCGTATAACTAAACTATATTTGAGATATTTCTGGACGTTTGGGATGTGAAATTAATTGTCGTTTGTCCATTGTTTCTACACACTTACACTTGGACTGGTTAAAAGTGCAAAACTTTTCATTTCCCTTTCTCTCTCTCTCTCTCTCTCTTTAGCTCCAACTCAAAATACTAACTGACAAAAAAGAATGGTAATAAATCAATTAATAATACGGAGAACCGTTAGAGTCAGGAAAGTAGACAGTCAGATATAAATCCACTAAAAAATACATCTTCGTACACAATCTCTCCCGTTTCCCCCCTTTTTTTACAACTTACAACTTACAAAACGAAAAATGAATGGGAGAAAAGAGAGACGAGAGAAAATGCGTGAGAGAGAAGGAGAAAGGAGAGAGAGAGATTCGGAAGGAAGGGAGAAAACATTACACTCATGTCGTACAAGATGATAAATAATTTTTCCAGATTCCCAGATTTCTAGAGATTCCTGGATTTCTTCAGTTGTTTCAGTCCCTCAGAATTCTGGCTGGCTGTGTGTGAATTTGGTACGAGGGAATGGCACCATCATCTCGTCATCAAATAAACTGTCCAGGTTAACGGCACAGAAAAAAAAAAGTTGAGTTTGAACTCCCTTATTTTTTTTACTCCTTCTCTCTCTCTCTCCCTCTCTTTATTCTATATTCTATATAGTAAGAGAGAAAAAAACTCTGGGAGTGTAATTTTGGACCTGGCTCTGGAATCATGTGTGTGTGTGGAGAATAAAGAATGGAGTAATGGAGAATTTGTTCTACACGTATATATTATATATATAATGGCGGATTTACTACGGTTGGCAGGGGATTTTATTTCATTTCATTTGTAGTTACTTTGTCTACTTTCCCTTTGCACAGTTTACACTTTACAGTCAACACCCGAGAAAGCAGTGAAAGTAGTGAAAGTACCAATATCAAAGGTATGAAAAATATAATAAATGTGAACTCACTTGGACGACATTTGAAGGCAACCTCGACGTACTTTCGAGTCCCAGGACATGGGTCTCCTACAATACATAATAATAATAATAATAATAGTAATAATAGTCAATTGAGTCACAATGTATAATTTGTTTTCCTTAAAAATAGTTTTCTCTTTGAAACAAAGATGAAGAGAGGTGTTTTTTTATTGGAATAATAATAAATAATGTAAATTCCGGACTCACCTCCAAATGTCCGGGGGGATGTTTGAAATTTGCAACTGGATTTCTTTTGGCAAAGGCCAACCACAGTCTGTAACAAAGAATACTACTCGAATTCAATTTCACCATTTATTCATGTTAGTCATAATTTCAGAGAGTATTTAGGAAATTAAGAGACTACGACAGCCGGGATTTTCATGGAAAAGCAAAGGGATATAAAAAATATTGCGGATAATCGTACAGTAATCTCTATATATCTGTAATTTTCATTTGTATTCGTATATCATATCGGTATATGTATATATATTCTGGAGAACTTGAGAATTGGAGAATGCACCATGGTGAATCGGAATGGATTCTTCAAAGCGTGTGGGGAAAGTCGCAAGTGAAGCTTTTCTGTACAGCCTGAACTAATCCGACATTGACAGCATTGGATTAAATGGGATTATTGAAAGGAAATCTTGTTTAATACTTTAAAGTACTGGCTCTCACTTATCTTCTTTGTCTTTGTCTTTCTATATTCTAACTATGTATACGATATATATTTTGGGATTTTGTCCATGTATTTCATTTAAATTCTCCAGACTCCTCAGACTCTCCAGAGTTTGTCTAACCCAAACAAAAATGTGGAGGAGAAATATACAATAAAATAAAATAAAATAGACAAGTTGATGGTGGGAGAAAGCAGGATTTGTATCTGTATGCTATCGTAAAAGTAAAGATAAAGATGAAGAGGAGATTTGTTAGTGTGAAAGATGTGGAATTTGTGTGAGAATGACAGAAAGATCCGGTACTTGTATCGCAGGTGGCCACTGGCAAGAGAAATTACTATGTGGATCGATGATATCCATGAGATCTGGATGACTAGAAGACGATGACTGGCAAAGTGCAGGTGATGGGACGTTCCGTCCATATTGAGCTAACTGAACGCTTATGGTGGTGCCGACTGGACAGCGAAGAGTCATCCATTCCTATGTACACAAAATCACAAAACAAAAAAAAACACACATACATTCCAACAAATTCAAGTAACTTCAACTCCACTAATGTTTTTCAAAGATCACCATGATAATATCAAAATTTATAAATTTACCTCGTCACAGGCTGCCTTCTGGTAAGTCCGTAATGTCCCCGACAGTAATGCTGTAAAAAAAAGAAGACAAATGTGTCACATATCAAGTTAGAATTGCAGAGTTTTTGTTTGTTTGTCATGTCATATGAAATTGAAATTGATTTTTTAACATCACACAATAAAAGTTTTAGCTTTCAAAATTCCAAGATTGATTCAAATTATCGTTCTTTTTGTGTCTTTGTCACAAGTCGCAACTCACAGGGGGAAAACGAGCAAGACACATTTTATGAATAGCGTAATTTGTTAATGGTGACAGTGCCGGAGACGGGTTAAGTGAAGTCAGGATTTAAAGGGAAAGAAAGGGAGAGAAAGGGTATTTGCCTTAGTGTTGTGCACGAGGAACTTGTGGATGGCATTCACACATATGGAATCATATCCGGATTATGAGGACTGGTACTTTTTTTTTTTGAATCCGGAAAAGTAGGGGAATGGTCAGTGGAAAGGGAAGGAGAGAGAGAGAGAATCATTCATATATACACACACACATGGATATTATTATTACGCACCCTCATGCATGAGTTATGAGTTCAATGTGAACTGTGGACTGTGGACTCTGGAGAAGAAATAGAAATAGAAATAGAAAAATTACGGAAAGAACTCAGTTGGCAGTCTAGAAAAACCCATTAAGCAACTTGAAAACATGTTTTTTTCTACTCCCTTTTCTTCTTCTTCTCTTTTTTATTTCATTTTTTCTCCACTTTTTATCAGTACATTCCCCCCCCCCCCCATTTTTTTCTCAGCGAACAGAAACGTCTTTAAAGTTACAGAGAGAGAGAGAGACGTGCAGAACTGCACTCTCTCACTCTTCCTATAGAGAACTTACAAGAATTTTATTTTATTTTCTAAGCCTTTTAATAGCTTCAATTGGACAACCAAACTAAACCTCAACCAAACTAAACCAAACCAAACCAAAACTAAACTCAACGCCACGTCAGCCTGTGGAAACCCCCAAATAAGAAAAAAAAACCAATTCCATTTTCCTAAACAAAAGTTGAAACTATTTTTGAGCCATGCAGAAGAAGCAGAAGCAAGCAGCTACACAAATGCACTACATCTGTAAAAAACAAAAAAAAACGAAATGCTGGAATTCCTCATAAGAATTTTATTCTCCTTGTCTGATGATGATATGTATCCATTTTCCCATGTTTTTTTCCTACTGAATTCTGTTTTTTCATACGTACGGAATACAGATATACGGATACAGTTCAATTGTATGTGAGGGCGATAGTTGAGCCAAAGATAATGAAAATGAAATGAAAGTATAGAGTCGCGCAGACCACACGCAATTCCTTCTTTTTAATACAGACATGCCCAACTTTTTTCACTATATTTATAGGAACGAGAGAGAAAGAGAGAGAGAGAGAGTCGTAATTTACAATACTTTTAATTCATAGAGATAACCATTAGAGGGAATTATGTGACAGGACAAATTGAGTTTTGTAATTATGAGTTCATTTACAGACAACCAGACAAGTACAGATAGGGGAAAGTGTTGAGGATGCTGATGCAGTCGTAGCTCAAGTTCTTTCCCAGCAATTGTGTACACACTTTGTATCTTGTTCTTGTTCTTGTACAATATTTTCCTTCCTACTTCCTACTGCGTAATGTTTGTACTCGTAAATAAGACAAATAATGGAAACTACGTCGAGTACACACATTTTATTTTCCTGCTTCTTTATTCTTTCTCTTCTTCATGGACTATTTAAAATCCAACGGAGAATCCCTTTTTGTCCTGTACTGCGGATGACAAAAATGAAGCCAACACGACACAGGATACAAACTTTTACACTTTATCTTTATGACAGTGCAATCGAGCGAATCGAGACAAGGAACCGTCAATTGGTATTTAATACCCATTTGTTTTCTCTGCCGAGTCCTCCCCAAAATTACACAAATCCACAATTGGCAAATTACAATGCAATAATCACAAAAAATATCTCGAAATATGAAAGAACGAGCGAAACACAAGCTTTGTAGTATCGTATATTTGAAGGCAAGTGAAATCTACAGTCATTTCCTTCCACATAATGTTTTGTATCCGTTAATAATTGTTTTGGGGAAAAACATTCCCCCCCCCCCCCCGAAAATTCAAGTTCCAAGAGTATTGGAGACGATGCACAAAAATAATTCATAATTTGTACGGTGAAAGCGAGAGATGGGGGAAGGAAATGATAGATTTTATCAGTTAAATGTAAGAGGCAAGAGGAAATGAAAATGAGGAATGAGCGATTGGCTACTTATTTAATCAGTACATATCTTAGACCACGGTGCTTGCATTCATTCAGCTTCTGTGTGCCGCCTATATGTATGTGTCCAAGTGTGGGCTAATTGCAGTCCATGTATCCATGTATTTTATGATATGGAGAGAAAATCTGTACATAGTTACTCGAAATCGGCTAATGCACAAAATAGTTTTGGTTTTGGTTTGGAGCCTCTTCCAATTCCTGCTGATGGTGATGGTATATAGCTAATCCTCCTCCCTCTTGCCATTGTGTATGACTGACTGATGGCAAAATGAAGAGATTGAATAGAGAACTCGAAAGAGAGAGAGAGCGAGAGAGAGAGAGACAAAGGGAAAGATAGATAGAACTCCTGCCAAATACCCGTAAGAGCGGATGAATGCCATCTTGGAATTGATCAAAAGAGTTAATCATCATCAAAGCCTACTGCATTGCTCTCTCTCTCTCTTTCTCTCTCTCTCTCTTGGCTCACTCTACCAATTCCAAGCCCATTCAATTCACTGCTTCGTCTGTAGTTTGTGTGCTTACTGAAACTGCATTCTTTTTCTTACTAAGTACATTTGCTTGATACAACGCAAGCTCGGCTTACCGCGATATAACGCCAGCAATGCCGTCGAAAATGCACCACATTCCCACAGCTTTTGTAGTAGGTATTAAAACTAGAGAGAATCTTTCAAACTTCCAAACATCCAAACTTTATCGTGTGCTTAGTTTTTTTTATAGTAAATGCTCTAATACTTGTAACAGTCCAACAGTCCAATAGAAATTTATAGCTCAAATGAAATAATAATAATAATTGGGATTGAACTTAAAAAAAACTGGCTGGAAAATGAGGGACGAGCCAGAGTTTTGACCGTAATGTTGTCAGGCTGCGTATAAGTAATTTCTGGATAGTTTTTTTTCTCTCTCTCTCTCTCTGTCTCTCTCTCTCTCTGACTTGAGTTTCGTAACCCCCGTAAATCTATTGACGCCCGAAAAAGATTTATGACTTGGAACTGGACCATGGGAGGAAAGTTGTGATAATGTGACTCGCTATTCCCCATCTCTCCCTCTCCAACCTTCCAAAAACTCCAACCCTTTTCATTTCATTTTGGCTTTAGAGAAATACGTGTACTTACGCATTGAGTATTGAGTCTGACGAAGACTGGGGGGGAAATGTAAAGGAGTTTCAGTAGTACTGAATTCAGATTTGGATTTTTTTGAATTTAGACACGATGTGGGCAAAGGCAAAAGGAAAGGCAAAGGAAAAGTAAAAGTAACGGTAAGAGAAGAAATAAGGAAATACGAGATGTGCGTTCTTCGTTCATGAGAAGAAGACGAAGAAGACGAAGAAAGACGTGAGAGTGAGAGGGAGAAGAAGAAGATTGTCGAATTTGAGATTTGAGAGCAAGCAAAGCATTTTGTTGTAATGAATCGCCCTTTTAGCACAGATAGCGTTTATTCTCTTTTTTTTTTTCTCTCTCTCTCTCTCTCTTCTCAATGTTCCACTTTGACGAGCTTTATTCTTCTCTTTTTCTCTCACAAGAGAGAAATACTTTCTCGCTCCCTCCGTTTTTCCCGGAGAATTCCCCAACTCAACTTGAGTCTGGCTGGAGATTTAGCTCAATCAGTATCAGTAAACGGGAGACAAGTGAAAGGATTCTTCTTTTTCTTCATGGTTTTCTTAGTACAACTACTTTTTGATCCATTTCATTTCCTCCACTCTAACTTTCCTTCTCCAACTTGAACTCTTTAACTTTCTCTTTCTCCGTACAAAAAAAAACGGTGATTATTGGTATTTATATTTACACACTCGGATTAGTTGTTGTCTAGCTATACAGATAGCTGGGAGGAGACCCCAATAGAACTTTCCAACAAGCATTTAACAGGGAGCGTAAACTCTTTATTTAATTAGCACACAATTTATATTCCATGAAGCTTAACCCAAATTGCCCATTTAACAACATTTTAAGCCAATTAAACCCAAACTCTTGATACTCGCCCAGTTTCCCAGTTTCTCAAATCCCCAAATTCCCAGCTTCTTCTCTCGTCCGTTCTATCCTGACCTTTTCTCATGTAAAACGGAATTTAATGTGTGTTCTCTGTTCTTGTTTCTGTTTCTAACTGCTCTTTGGATTCTGGATCAAACATCCAACATGAAAATATGTATCTTAATAAAAAAAAAGTTGTGCATCTGTTTTGAAGTTGAAGAACAAGTAGTCAATAATATTCAAGTGTATACAGAGATAATGTGGAGGTAAACAAAGGGTGTTTGTAGTTTGTACTTGTAACAACAAGGGGAAAGTATACAGTTAAAAAAATAACCGTTTATTTTACCACCAATCCCAACAGTCCATATTGTAACTCCATTTATTTTTACTGTACTTTCTCTCTGTACTCTATGAAAATCTAAATTCTAAATAGTCTCTTGAGAATTCTTTTCGGCCCCTGAGAAAAAATTCAAATTCACGATCAGTAAAAAACAGTTGTTGTTGGCTTTGAATTCCTTGGCATTTTTTTTCTATTCTATTTTTCATTCTCTCCACAATTTGAGTTTTGGAATGGTGAATTGTGAAATGCTCAATATCCCATTTTTTTCATTTCAACGGTGAGTTTATGAGAGGAAAAAAGTAAAATGTGATGAAAAACTGTGTGCAGCATGGATCGTAATAACATTGTCAAATTCCTCTGTTTATGCTTCTGTTCTTTGGTTGCATAGTCAAATATGTTTACGACGGATACAAAAAAAAACAACAACAACAAAAACAACAGAATAGAACATCAGGAGATGTTGGAAGCTCGTCCAACCTTCCCATCTCCACCATTTCACTTTCTTTACCCGTGAATTTTTTGTTTCCTTTCTACTTGTCTGTCCTCACGTTGTTCTCTCTTTCGTTAGGTATTTTAAAATGGGACCGAGGGAGAAGCTCATAAAAGGAGATGAAGAACCTGGTAAATAGAGCATGGTTCATAAAATTACGGCCATATTTTCCCTCATCCTTTCACACACAAAACACAACACACACATTGAGAAACATAGAGACTACTCACATTCACCATTCGTAATTTTATTATTCTCATTTACTTCATCTCTCTCTCTCTCTCTCTGCCTATTTTCCTTCTTAATTCTCCACTCTCTTTTACACAGAATATCATTTTCCTTATATATATATACACCTTTGGATGGATGTAAATCTAATCGTAAATCTAAAAGGAAATGGGTCAGTTTGTTGAATTGAATGACAAGAGATGCTTGAGCGTGGAAAGAGAGCGAAAGAGACAGAGAGAGAGAGAGAGCGTTTTGAAAATTTAAATCAGTGCAGGTTCAGTGCTCACCACTAATTAAAATCCAGGATTATGAACTCTTCCATCATTTTTAATTTAATATCGTATGTTTCATCTGTTATTGTATACAGGAGATAATTAATTAGCTCTATCATTTCCTGCCGATTATATGTCGGTACTTTCTGTAACTCAAATTCAAGAAGGCTTGTCGTTTTCCCTTTAGGGAAATACATGTGTATTTTGTTTTGAGAGAGAGAGAGAGAGAATAAAAAAATACGGGGAGTAAAGAGAATAGAAAAACAGGGAAATTCATTTATGGTGCAATTTGTAGTTTGTTGTTTGTCATTGGATGAGCAGTAATGCGTAGGGAGAAAATGCGGCTCCGTATGTGATTTAATGTAGCATAAAAACACTTTGAATCAAACAACATGTGTAAAGAGAAGGAGAAATATAGCTCTCTGTACTCTGCACTTTGCCGTTTTTTTTAGACGTTGTAGTGGGGAAAACATGAAGTTTTTTGAGCTTTTCATTTCTGTCCTCTTTGTTTCTGGTTGTTGTTGTTTTTTTACCACAAGGAATTTCCCTAACTGATCACTTGGGATTTCTGAATTTAGAACTCATCGCCAGTTGTAAAAGTTTGGGGGATGGGGGGGGGGGGAATGGAGAGAAAGAGGAGGAAAAATATTATGTCACACTCTTCCGACTTTTATAGATTTCCCAATGTACATAAATACGCATTACACATCATAATGCAAATAATGCGAATTCAAATGATGGGAATACAAAAGTTTTGGTTGTCTCTGGATCGTCAAGTCGAATCCCCTCAAAATAGAAATGGAAAATAGAAAATGGAAAATGTAAAATGTAAAACGTAAACTGGGTGAATGGAGGAAAAAACTGTGCCAAAAATACAAATACAAGGGGATTTCTATTTTCTATTCTCTATTCCCTGTAGATACTCTTTATAGCTAGGCCATTACTCTATTTTCAATCTATCATTTCTCGTGCGTGGAGACTCTCTCTTTCGCGGCTCTCATCTTCTTGGCAAGGACTCAAACAAGTTTTATACTTCATACTTAAGGACACATCAGAATCAGAATCCTTAAACTTAAATTCCACTCCCCCAACTTCATTTTTTTTACGGTGACTCACAAAAAAAAAAACAATCCCACATTCTTTTTGTTCAACAATTGTTTTTTGTACATGAAAACATGAAAATCTCAACGTTTTCTTGTTCAAGTTGGGTTTTTTTTGTTGAGAAAATCCCCCAAAAAGCCAAAAAGTTGGAAAGTTGGATTTTTTCTTTGAATTTATTGAAATGTGAAATGTGAAATGGGGAATAACTTGTTTTTTTTTACAACAAGTATATGAATGTAAACATAAACATGTACAGTGAATGTCTTATTTGTATTTGTTGATGGTTCCTGGAGGGTTTGATAGGGAATTCGAGGGTAATTCATTATTCATCCGAGTGAAAAAGTGTGAAAGTGGACAAATGACTGTCTAACTGTCACATTGGAGGAAGTCGGGAACAATGTCAACGGAAGACTGAGCATGTAATACAAATACAATTCAACTCAATGGATACAAATCCTCAATCCTCGCAATTGAAATACAAATACAAATACATATATTTGAAGACGGAAGAAGGAAGTGCAGGGCATGGCTGTCTACAGTCTACATGCATAAATAAGATATATACATATACAGTAAGTGCCAAATCATCTTGTACTGATAAAGAAAGAGAATATCTGTACCCTTGGAATTATTAGACATATCGACTCATTACGATACTTTTTCCTTTTCCCTGTTACGTTACTCCTTTCCTCTCTCTCTCTCTCTCTTTCACTTTCACTCAATATTTATACAAACGACCGGGGAGGGATTCAATATTTGAGATGTTTATGTATGGATTCTATTTTCTTTATTCGTATACTCGTATATATCGTATGAGGATGTCAAAGTGGGGGACTAAACAAGTACATTTCCCTATTCCATCTGTACATTAGCTTGCATATCGTATACAAATGCGGATGGTGTACATTGTACATGCAGAAAATAATGTATTAGATGTGTTGGTACAGAGTGAAATGTCTCTTCTCGTCTTGCAAATGGATGGATGCCTCAATGAACTTTCAAGAGAGATGTTCTCCAGACATCTGAGGAAAAACTGTACACAGTGCTGTACTGTGCTGTGCTGTGAGGCTGAGACTGCGACTGAGACTCAAGTTGAGGAAAAAAGAAGGCTCTCTAGCGGCTTTTACTATGTCATGTCAAAGTAACGTACACTTTCCTTTTTCTTTCTTACTTGTATTTGTATATGTCTTATGTGTATTATGTCTACTCGAGTCTCGAGTCTTCAGTCTTGAATCTCGAAAAAAGCTCCCTTCCTTTTCCTTTTCCCTTTCTTTTTCTATGTCTATTAACTTTCCCCCCACTTTCATTTTCACTGTATGCATGTGTCGACTATTTACTGTCTTCTCATGTGTCTTTCTTTCTCTCCCTCTTTGAAAAAAATCCAGTCTCCAGTCTAATCGCAAGTCTTTAATTCACAGTTTTCTTTTCTTCTTCTTCTTTGCTTTTTTTCTCCTTTCATAGCTCCAAAGTCCAAATACATACATCCGTACGATTACTTTCAATTTGAAATGGTGTTCGGAATGTCATTGACATTACAAAATCCATTTACTTTCGACATTCCATTCAAAGGAGCAAGTAGACTTCTCCCCTTGTCCTCATTTCCCTCCACTTGCATTTGGACTTGGACTTGAAAGCCCTCATTTTTCTATCCCCTGGACTTTTTTTTGTCTCTCCTCAAAAATATAAGTGACATGAAACATGTCCCCAACAATTTTTGTCTTGTTTTGCGTAGGTAATTCCGAAATTTCCTTGAAGCTCTGCAGGTTTTTTTTTTAACATGGAAAGTGAATTAATATTAGGTAAATTTTGGTCAAGGACGTAACGCTTGATTGTGTTTTCATTCATCGTTCATCTCTATATATATTCTATTCTATGATTATGGTTATTGATTAATGAGAGGAAGTGAAGGGAAAAAAATGGAGAGTGTGGGTTCATTTACTTACTGAACTGTTTCCCAGCCTGTGTGTTGTGTGTAGGTACATTTCGGGGGAAGAAGAGACTCTTCATTATTGCAATGGAGAGGAACTCTCTTGTATTATGACAAAAACTATGGGCATATAATTCCCATGTATGTGGCCATAGACTACTCCGATTAGAAAGGACTTAGGAAGTGTAATTGCCCTCCTTCATTCCAATGTTCCATGTTTTGTTCTATGAGAACGAGAGAGAGAGAGAGAGAGAGAGAGAGATTTTCACGGTGAGGAAAGGGGAGAAAATCTATAATCGCCAGCCTAAGCTTTTCATTCGTTAGGAACAACTCAAATGGAGAAAACAGAGAGAGAGAGAGAGAGACTGTAGCTGTGGACTGGATGAATATCCCTCGAAATAGCCACGTTTTCATCCCGCACCCGAACTAAGAGCAGAGTTTGTTGTATATTTGGGTTGTTGATATTTCACAGAGGGAAACTGGTGAAATAGGTACGCATTAAGTATATGTAACTACAGATTCAAACGGAAATCAAATTACGCAACAACAACGAGAACACGCGTAACAACCTGTGTTTGTGTCTGTACATACATAAGTATGTGGGAATAGAATAATAGAAGGGAATTCGAATTCGAATTCAAAACGAGTATAAGTACAAATAAGACGAGGACAAGGAATTCAGTGAGAAGGAATAAGGGAATAAGGGAGAAAGTTGGAGAGAGAGAGAGCGAGAGAGTGGGAGAAAGAGAGGTAGATACAGTGAACACAGTTTTGGGTAGGAGAGAGAAAGAGAGGAAGAGAGAAAGAGTTGGATAGTTTGTGAAACTATAGCTAATTGAGAACTGAACCAGAGAAGGTCTTTACAGAAAACTAATGTAAATTCGATTTCACGCTCGCACATCCCCACATTCATAAATCTGGCCGATTAACTACCTTTTCCTTTTGGTCGTGGTCTTGGTCTTGGTCTGGGTCTTGCCTCATGGCTTTCCCCACTTTCCCCACACATTTTATACATTTAGATTCTCCCCTCTTATTTTCCATTATGTCCCTTAGAATAACCAACTTGGATTTTGGATATTTTAGACCGGTACGGTACTCGCTTCTCCAAGGTAAAAGTAAAGTAAAAGTAAGTTTTACAATCCGACAATCCTACAATTCCACAGCACATACACAAAGTCCAACTCCTCCTGTACTTTCTCTCTCTCTCTCTCTCGTTTCTATCTGAATCCAACTACTTACTAGAGAGAAAAACTTTTAGCCTAACCAAACTGGTTGGTCCAAATTCGGAATTCCATATCGAAAATCTAAATCTAAATCCGAATAGAGAGAATTCACATTCTCTCTAAAAAATCTCACACCCGAAAACCTGCCAAGTTTTTCCCCCCCATTCATTCCCATTTCCCTGTGTGTATTTGTTAGTGTGTGTGTGGTTCATCAAACTGTAAAGCGGAAACCGTAAATTCAATTCCCAGACCTTTCACCTTTTACTTTTTGTACCTCCACCTCCTAAATCTAAATCGTCCTAAATATCTGTACATTCGACTTTTTCTCACAGGCTCCGCTTTCCATTTTTTTTCTTCTCCTCGTCTTCACATCTCCTTATCAAATTTGACAAACGGAAAATGTCTCCCAAAATATATATTTATCTTTTGTAGACAGATTACAGTTGGTTTAGATGTCAAATTCTAAATTCGGAATTGAAATCGAAATGTGGAATTACAAAGTTAGAAAGTCATTTTAAAACGTGTTTAAAAGATCCACCCAACTCGTTTGTTTTTTGAACCACAAAGAGGAAATTTGAGTAAAATTTGGAATCAAGAATTTGAGTTCTATTTAGCTTGTAAACAAAACTCGTTAAAAATGAATGAATACTCACAGACTTGGTTACAAACTCTGGATTCTCTGAACACACCTTTAATTAAAGTCCCATAGTGAAAATGCATTATCGAAATACTGATATTTCAGTTTAATTTGGCTGTTGTTATTATGAACAGGCTCAAATTGGGAAACCTCATAGTTTTCATAAACCTTTGGACGAGAGTTAATGTAAATAAATGAATTTAAACCTCAACCTTGTCCATGATATTTCAACATTATGAATATTATGTGAACATTCAAACTGGTTGTTTTTGCATCTCTCCGTATCTGCATGCTCGGGAAATGGTGAGGTAATCTCCAAAATGCGGAAGATGAAATGAGGAAAGGGGAACTCGGATCGACAAGATGATGATGAAATTGATATAGAATTGAAAATTGAATAGAAACTGTAGTGAGAAATTTAGAGACCATCAACGTATATTATGATTATGAAGAGGGAAAGGGAATTTATAATATTCACTCATTAAATTCTCTGTGAGGTCTCTGGCCTTTTGATATGATGATGAAGAGCTTCTCCAATCTACAGCTTTTCATTCATTATGAATGTGTTCATGTTGTTTTCGTTCTCGCTCTCGTTCTCGTAACTGGTTGATGAAATGTAGCAGACGCGTTTTACCAACTCAAAAGCTTGTACTGCGTGACGACGATGTGTGTTTTTATGTGAGTGTGTGTGTGTGTATATGTGTGATGAAATTTATTCTGTTGCTGGTTCTGAACTGTACATAAAAAACCACGGTCAAAAGAGAAAGTTGTGGACTGACTTTCTCTATCTGTATTTGGTTTGACTCGCATATGAATATGAAATGCATAAATAAATTAGAATTACAGGAGAATGCGAATTCCTTGAGTTTTCACCCCCAGCCAATTCTGTATCGAGATCCAGTTTTGTACCTGACGATGAGCTTTCCCCAGATTTTCGACTTTCTTTCTTACTTTTCGTTTGTTCTAGTGACTTTTGGGGTGAAAACTTTTAAAAAAATCAAGTGATTAGAAGACAAAGTTTTATCAGGTTAAGAAACTCAAGTCAAGTCAAGTCAAGAGTGAGAGGAAAGTCTACAGTGTATATTTTAATTGACGGTCGTCGAGATGCCACGGAGGAAAAGGGGAAATGCTGAGAGCAAAGACGTAGAAAGAGAAAGAGACAAAGAGAAAGAGCGGAGAGCATATATAGTGGAAAACAATAGAGAACAAGAGTAAGCGTAGAGTGTATACGAATTGTATCGTGTCGTACATGGCCATTGCCTTTTCATCTGGGCTTTCTTTGGCCCACTCGGAATGGCTTGAAGCAAATGTTCAAACTGGAAACTATAACGTTAATGTTAACATAAAGTCCACACACACACACATCTATTCTCCATGAATATTAAATATGAACTTGGATTTCCTTGCTGCTGCTGCTTCTGCTCTCTTTTTACAAACTTTCCCCCACTCAACGAGACAAAGTTCCACTTTTCCTTTTAGTGTAATTCGGAATTTGGAATTCGCATATCATTTTTTACTTTGACTTCATTTTTTTTTTTTTTACGTTTTTACATGTTCTTTCCCTATGCAATTTTGTTTTTGTTCTGTTATTTGTTTTAAATGTATCAAAAGCCTTCCCACCTCTGAAAACGAAGTGCAAACATATTTTTTTTTAGTTTACTTGTTGATTGGCCAATATTAAAATGGAGGTTTGATTTTGCAAAAAAGGTTGTTTAGCAAATTTAATTGAGGTTGGAAAGAGGAGAGAGAAATATTCGGAGAACCACAAAAGCCACAAACTCAAACGAATCCGTACATGAAAACTTTACGACTAATTACAATCTCAACTGTAGACTGTACAAAAGTAAAAATTGAAGAGTTACGGACCAGATAAATGCGGATTTGTATAATATGCGTTTGAAGCCATAGAATAGTTTTTAATATAAAAGACTACACTCAATTCAACAGGGAAATACGAAGGGAGCTGGGAAATGGACTAAAATGAAATTCAAGAAACATTAACTCCTCCCCCCCATGAAATTCCTGCTTAACTTTTTATTTTGATGTGACGAGGATGCGATGCGGCGTGAGGGTTTAACCAAAATTAATTTGTGTACGGAAAAGTCAAGTTGAAACTCTCGGAGTCGGATGCAAATAACGTGGATACAGAATACAGCTTACAATCACTCTCTCTCTCTGTCTCTGTCTCTGTATATGCGGGTCGTGAAAATGAAAGCAGAGTGAGAAGGGAAAGTGTTGGCTGTGTTGAGTGTTGGATTGGAGATTTCTCTCAACACTCCACACACACACACACACACACTATGTAGTACTCGTGGGTGGTGGTGCCATCCTCATCCTTATCCTCATCACCAACATCAACGAGACTGGAATTGAATTAAGCCTGTGAGGCTGAACACTGTCAGCCTCAAACTTTTTGTAATTAGGTTATAGATTTTATTCAGTTTGGGAGCTAGACTTTTTAAACGCTCTTTTCTAACACTTTTCCCCACCCATCACCACCACCAACAAAAAATCAACACTAGAGGCAAAATTAACACGACCCAAAACTTCGTCCTTCGTTATTCCTTACTAACATACTAAAATCTAAATATAAAATCCCCACATAATACAAAATAATAAAATCATGAAATCCTTGGAAGAAAACCTCCTCCATATTTATACTTGTTTTCACATTTTCCCCCATTTCCACGAACATCCTTGCAAAATTGTGCACAATAAGTAGCAATATTTACAGTCTACATTCTGCATTCTACGATCTACAATATAAAATCCATAATAATTCAAATTGTCTTTTTTTTGTTTTGTAAAAAAAATAAACCACTTTTATTTATATAGATACAAGACGGATTTTATACTAGAACGACTCGACTCAACTTTCTCTTCCGTGTCCCTTTTCTTTTCCTCGTTTTCTGTTTATGTTATATATGTCATTTCCACCTTAAGTCCGTGTTCCATATTCCACACAGATCAACTCCCTCATTTTTTTCTTTTTACTACCAAATATGTATGGAAAAAATTTGATAGGGGAGAGAAAGCAAGTGAAAGTGAAGAGGGGGGAAATGAGGGTGAGGAGAAAGGGAAAGTACATTGTACCTCACTATTCTTCCCATACTTTCTCTCTCTCTCTCTCTGCCTTTTCCTTTTGTTTTTGTCTCAGTTGGAGTCTCTCCTTCGTTCTAGTTCCCAGCTCATCTCATCTCCTAAACAGTGACATACATAAACTAGAGAAAATATTCACATTTTCTCAAGTTGCCTCTAAGCTTGAGCTCAAGCCAAGCCAATCCAACAGATGAAAACATTATTCCATTTCTTCTCTTTATCTTGACTGGAACTGAAACCACTCTATCTTTCCACTCTTCCTCTCTTCATTTCTCCCTCTTTCTCTCTCTTTCTGTCTCTCTGCCTCTCCTTTCTCTTTCTCTCTCTCTCTTTCATTCTTTCAAAAAAACTGAAATATCTACCGACTAGATCCTCATATGATGATCCTTCCCCCATTTCACTGGGAGCTAAACAACATAAACATGTGTAGACAAACATTTTTCACATGTGGATTCCCAGAACAATAGAAACAACTCCAAAAAAAACTATGTACTACTGAAAATGCTGTACAAACTCTCAAAGACTTGAAGTTTTTTGGCTACACTCACACACACACACACACACAGAAAAGCCCACACGCACCAAAAGCAAAAGGAGCAATGACAAGAAGAAGAAATATAAAGCCATTTTCTATAGATTTATAAAGTTTTCTCTGAGCCAGCTCTATTCTCCATTTCACCAATTCTCCATATTCTCCATATTCTCCATATTCTACCATAGTCTAGCTTATCGTCCGACTTGCTCAATTTATATGTAGACAGAATAACTAGATAAAAACTATAGTATACAAAAAAAACTCGAGTACATTTCCTCTCTGACTCTGAAGAGAGGAGTAAAGACATTTGGAGAGAGGAAGAGGCGGAATAAACGCAAAGTATTGTACAGTCCACATAAATACCATTCAAGAAAAGTGCCGTTAGATAACTTTCCTTTGTGTCTTCTCCACGTTTTTGTGTGCGTTGGGTTTAGATTTAGATGGTGAACGTACATGGAAATAATAATAATACATAATAATAATATTTCTACAAATGGATTGTCTTAAAGTTATTCTCTAGATATGAAAATCATATCACTTTGACATCCAAAAACATCCAAATCCAAATCCACGCACAATACTCACATTTTCCTTCACTTCTCATCCTCATCCTCATCCCGAAGAATCTAAGGGAATGGGACTTCAAAGGGGGCAGCAGAGAGAAAGAGAGAAATCTGTGTGGAGAAAATGGGGAAAGTATTTATGCAATGATGAGCCATCACGTCACCCTGCCCTAGAAAATATGAGACTTTTTACGCATAAAAAAAAAGTCCAAACTTCTTGAGGTTTGAGATGTGGAATTCTGAATTCCTGAATTTCTGATTTTTTTTTTTGGGAGTACTCATGAAATGAAACTAGAGCTATAGAGAACTTGGGAGTTAAGTGTAGTCTTTTTCTGGAGTTTTCTTGAAGGTCTGAAAGAATATCGGAACTCGGAAGGATATGGCTAAATGGTGGTTGAACTAAAAGTGTGAACGTAAAGTTCCCTGGTTTTTTTCTTACAAGGAAAAAAAGAAGAAGAAGAAGAAAAAGAAGAAAAAGAAGAGGAGGAAAAGCCAGGAGAGTCCAGACCAAGAGCAGAAGAGCCATTTACAATCCAATCTCATGGAAAATATGTAAATTCGATCAAAAGTTTCTCTTTGTGGTTTAGCCATTGGCAATGGTATTGGTATTGGTATTGGCATCGGCATTGGTATTGGCATTGGCATTTCGTATATGAAATGAAATGGGATGTGAGAGAAAGAGCGTGGAAGAAATCTCTCCTCACCATTCACAATCACAATATGGCTCGTCCTTTATTTTCTCCTGTGAGAATCTGGAACTGAATTCAGCATTGTGTTTATTCTCGTCTAGTTTGGTCTAGTCTGGCGATGGAATTAAATAAATATAATATGTATGTAGAAAAACGTACATAGTTAGTTTTTTTTTTGGAAAAGTGAGATTGTGTCGTCGACCTTCCCCACTTGAATTGTTGCCCAGCCGTTCCCATTCTCAAACTTAAACTCATCGCATCGCATCACATCACATCGCATCGTCAGATGAGAATGTGAAGAAAGAAAGAAAAGTTCCTTCCGTGTTCCCCGCCTTTGATATGAAATGATATTGGTATCAGCTCTGTAATCTCTCTTTGTACGACCGAATATCCGAATATCCCAAGAACTAAACTCGTTTCATTTCATATTTTTCTCCAAACCAAACCAAACTCTGCATAATTTACCCGCAAATGGAAAATAGATTTTTTTTGTGTGTGAAAAAAACAAATCCCTTTCACACAAACTCAAAAACTGGGAAGTCTGTGTGAAAGTTGTTTGTACGCTAAAACAATGCAAAATTTTGAACAACCTTGGATTTTCAAATAAGTCTCGAGTGTTTTTTGGTTGGCAACGACAGAATTCTGCGGAAATGAACAAAAACAAAAACAACATCATCGGCGGCTGAGCAAAACAAAAACAAAAGGACAGGGGAAGGAGTCAATTCCAGTGCAAAAAGGTATGCACTAAATTGATGCATTGGGAAGGTTTGAAAAGTTGAAAACTTTCTTCCATTCAGAATTGGAAGACGAGAGCGAAGAACAACTTTCCCACGAGTTTCCATGGGCAGCTGGTTGACATCTATAACTACTTGATATAGAAATACGAATACGATAACAATAGAAATTGAAATTTCTCGGGAATTGTACTGAAATACACGTTGGTTTTAAATTTGCCGATTCCCACATTTTCTCATGCATTTAAAATATTTGAAGTGTTTTTTTCTTCGTTTTTGGCTTTTGGTTGGAGATTGGAGATGGGAGCGTGCCATGACCAGCATATTGCCCTTGTTGTTTTTGTTCTTGTTCTTGTTAGGTTTCCTTGTTTGAGGAGTCAAGGAGTAAAGTGGGAGTCAGTGATGGTGAAAGGGAGAGAGAGAGAAAGGGAAAGGAGAAAGTGAGGGAGAGAGAGAAGAGAGAAAGTGAGGGAGGAGGAAAAGTATAAAAAGCCAACAAAATGGCTTCATAAAAAAAATCCTTGTGTTGCATTTCAGGACAGACGTTCTCTCCTTGTGAGCTTCTTCATGTTCCATTCCGCTATGTAGTCACCGCTCAGTGCTCACAACTCACAATTCACAAACCCGTATACAAAAACAAATACACACACACTTTCCCTTTCTCTCTCTCTCTCTCTCACAACTTTGTACCTAATGCCTTAATGCACACGGGCTAAGAGCCTGGAAACCACGAACATTTCCGTCAGATCCGATCGACGTGAAGATTTTCGCTATCCCTCCATGTTTCTCTTGTACATTGTACATCTTTTTTGTATATTTATATTTATATGCATGTGTGTTTGTGCTTGTGCTTCTTTTCTCCTTGTAGGTACTTTTACTTTCTTCCCCTTCTGATCTTCGTCATTCTCCATCTCTCCTTGCTTCTCGTCTGTCCTGTGACTTTGTTCAAGGGAAACTTTGAGAAAGTTTTTTGGGAGAGAAGAGGGAAGGCAGAGAGAGAGAGAGAGAAAATATATGAGTACAGTGAAAAAAAAGTCAAAGTCAAAAAGGGAAAAATAAAACAAAGGGAACAGAAGACTTTTTCTTTTTGACTTTCCCTTCTCGTTTGCTTATTTATTATGCGAATCGGACTGAAGCGTAATCATAAGTGTGAGTGAGTCGCTGTTACGCTGTTTATATTCGAGTTGAAATGTGAAAGTGAAAGTTTTCACATTCCCATTTCTCCACTCCCTTTATCCGCATGTACTCCCTTTTTCCCCTTTCCCCCTTTACATTTCCCATGCAGAAAAAGAAACCGAGAGAGATATTTGACCGACAAAAGATTCCTCTTCATTTCCCATCGTAAACCAACGGACACTTTAGTGCCACAAGCTATAAAATAAAGTTAAGACATCCAAACATGAACATAAACACACATACGAAATACAAATACACAACCCATTAATTACTTTTCATTCTCCCGTTCGTCTCATTTTATGTCATATCAAATCAACCCAACCGTCTGGTCTGTAGTCAATTCTATCTCGATTCTATCCCGATTTCTTCCTACAACGAAAAAATCCTTGTCGAGTCAAATTGGGATTTTGATGTATTTCTCTCCCGACTGTCCTTTGAATTTACATATACCTCGGCACATCCTCTGTATATGATTATTACCCAATGAAAAAGTCACTGACCAGGGTTTTTTTCTCCGGTCAGAAATTCAAAGCTAGCCAACGATGGACGATTTCCTCAGTTTTGTTGTATGTACTGTATTTATACTTGGAGGAAGTTCTTGTGGTGGTGAAATGTGAATTGTGAGTTGTGGACGGATGGGAAATGAGTAGAGATTCAGTGGGCTATTGTATTAGTATTGTATTTGTATTTGTATTGGGCTAGTCCTCAGATTTCTATGGGAACAGGAGACAGGCGAATGAGGAATCACAATAACAGTAAGTACAACAGACGGAGAGAAACAGTGCAATGCGATCCAGACAGGACATTCTATAGGAGAAGAAAATAGAAAAAATCCACATCACATGGGCCCCTGTTTTCTCTTAGGTTTCTCAGAGTCAGAGGCAGAGTCAGAGTCAGTGCAACTGCACGCAATGGCAATAGAATTCTCAAGGGAAAGTAGTGGAAGAGAAAGCACATACGGGAGAAGGAGTAGGAGACGAGGAAGAGAAAGAAAAAAGTTAGCCTGCCAAATTGGAAATAACAAGTCACAACTCAAGGAGATTGTCTCCATCCGTTTATGTCGTCGACGAAGAAGTACAGAGAAAGCGAGAGAGAGAGAGAAAAGCAGTTTTGCTTTTGCTTTCACTCTAGAACTCTGGAACTGGAGTTCCAGTTAGGAAACTCAACTTGTGCTCGTGCCTCTGCCTCTGTCCGTACCATGTGATCCCCTCCACTCTAGCTCTATTTTAGTAAAAAAACGAAGGATATCAAACTGACTTTCCTTTTCCTCTCTCTTTCTCTTTTCTCGTCCTCCGTCTTCCGCCTTATTTTTCGCACAAAATAATTTTTCATCTCTCTTTCTCTTTCTCTCTCTCTCACTTTCTCTTGGAGTCTTGGTCGGGTTGAACAACTATGGGAATAAACAAGGAATGAACCCGCATAAACGGAGAAGGAACCTCCTCGATCTTTGGAGCATCCTCCAATGTACCATCAACCATCAGTTTATGTCCAAGCTATTTCCCATCCTCTTCCTTCATCTTTCTCCCAGATAGATAGAAAGAGAGAGAATGAGAGAGGGAGAGAGAGGGAAAGAGAGGGACGGAGCTTATTATTATTATGGCTACTGTTATGATTATGATTATTGCACTTGTTTGTAGAATTGCCAATATTTCAAATGCTACAACTCTCCATGCACAAGTCTCATAATGTCATCATCTATTTCGAATAAATATCCGGATTTGGTTCATCCCTCCCTGTTTTTATATATGCAATACGGATTCCAATCCCATTCTCAACGCATAATCTTTTAAGCTCCCATTTTTCGTTTCGCAATTCACAATTATTGTGTCTCTCTACAATTCTAATGAATTTACTTTACATGTACAATTAACAGTGAGTTCAAAAAGAAAAGGAGGATACAGGTTGGAAATTGAAAGGGTAAGGGGAAGAGAAAGTTTCATTTTGAGACGAAGACTTTCACCGGTCTTTATTTGCTATCGTATTTTGCTATTCCTATTGCTATTGCTCTGGGTCTGCTCTTGGCTCAAATCTAAGGGAAGGGAAAAGAAAAGAGAAAGATATATGAGAGGACTGGACAGTGAGACTGTGAAAAGAAAGGATGGACGAACATTTTATATTTTCAACAATGAGTTTCCCTTCAAGCTTTTACTTAAGACGCTCGATTGCCCTCTCAGTCGCTCCATTAAACAGAAAATTACTTGTAATGAAACACGATGAACAACTGGAGGGGAGCTTTTTGAGGGAATAATTGCACACCGAAATATCCTCCTCAATCCTCAATCCACTAGGATCTCCACAGCAGTTTGTGCTCTGGAGAGACTGAGACTCGTCTTTAATTCCTACACTGTCCATGTCCATGTCTTCTCCTTAGTTTGTAGTCCTAGTTGCAGTCCAATTCAACTCTTTTCTCTCTTCTCTCTTTCTTTGACCACTTTCTCCGTTCATAAATCCCACTTTCATTTAACTTTGGAATTTTCTAGTTACGTTGTTAGTTCAAGGCCGCCTTTGAACTCCATTCATGATGAAATCCAAATTTCATATAGTGAGTCGAGTTGAGTTGAAGAAGGATGTGGACGATGGTCAATCCAGTGCAATCATTTTAGAAATGAATTAAATTCATTTTAATTAAATTTCCTCAATGTAGAAAAATAAAAATAGTCAAAATTTTGAATAATTTGAATGTAGTTTGACAAGACTGAGCAAAAGCGGGGGAATTCATATGAAATTCCACGTTTTTCTTTGTTATTATTGGATAATAAAGGAGGAGAGAGCGAGAGAGGGAGAGAGAGAGAAATAGGGGGAAGGATCGCTTGAAATGTTGGATGTTGAAGCTGCCGATAGAAATTAAGAGCGGAAGAGTGCGAGAGAAAGAGAGAGAGAAAGTCATTGTGAAGTTGGTAGTTTTCTCTCTATCTCTCTCTCTCACTCAATTTTGTTCTCTACCTGAGGACATATATAAAACGAGAAAGAGAGAGGAGAGAGTGAGAGAGAGCCACGCCCGAAAAACTCTCTTCATTATCATGATTGATGGCCAAACAAGGCTGGCGAGAGCCTCACTATACAAATTGCATTACACCTGATAAAGTCGAGTCAACCATGAAGACAGTCAAAGGAGAAAGTTCACGTGTGTTCCAAACACATACATGTTTATAGAGAGAAACTGCACTCATCCCATATCAAATATAAACTCAATATAGCTGCCTGTATGTCTGTTAAAGTGTCCATATAAAGATACAGATGGAAGAGGCGGACAAAAACTATCTGTAAATATCCGCCTGCCTCTTCTCTCTCACTCTCTTTCCATTCCAAACTGCCAAGAAACGTTGCAGTTTGGATTGGAGTTTTTGGTCAAACCCAGCCAACGCCCAAACACAACCCGAGAAAAAAAACCTTTAAAAAACCCCCCAAACTTCAAACTAAAACTAGAGCGGAAAACTTTTACAATTTCCCCCCCCTGTATTTTGCAATTTTCACCAAGAGACAACAACTCCACACCACCACACAAAAAACTATCTGTAGGAAATTCTTTTGTCTGTCGGAGCAATGATGATGACGATCAGGATGAGAACAACGATGACAGTGGCAGTTTAGAACATTAAAGGTAAATACGGAACTTCCCCTGACACTTTTGTCTTCCCTTTCTCTCTCTCTCTCGCTCTCTCTCTCTTTCTGTCGGTTGCGTTCACACTTGACAATTTTACTGTGAAAATGGTATCAACACTTTGGATTTCCCAGTCTTTGAAAGATCCAAAACGCTTAGTGAATTCTCCCTCCTTCAGATGACAATCAAGAGCTTTGGATTTGGACTTGAAGGCTTTCGAAGCGTGAGAAGCCTCAAGATGTACTTTGATAATTTAGTTTGAGTTTCACCCAGACGACGATCGCTTTCATTTTTATTTTCCTTACATGTACATCGCCGCGAGTCTTCACTGTCACAGTCACCGCCAGACAGCGACAGCTTTAATACAATTAAAACTTGTTGTTCAGCAAAAAACGGTACAAACTCCAACGGACACAGAACACAGCAAAAAATCTGGTGGTAGGTAAATTAGCTTTGACAAAATTCTAACATTCTGAATAGAAAATAAGGGAGATCTTTTTAACTGAACGAAAACGAATGGAACGCAAGAGGAAATTATTGTTAGACAGGATTCGGCTCGTATTGTCTATATTTTCCATCTGTATTTGTTTTCCATTGGCTACATTTGTATGCATTTACAGATCTTTCTCGTTCTTACGTGGACATTGTCATGGAACATTCAAACATGGAACAAGAGGAAATAATAAATTTGTTTGGGTAAAAGTCTATCTAGTTATGGTTTAAAAGGACTTTGGAGAGCTCACAGTTACAGCACGAAACGATAGGGCAAAAGTTACAGCAAGAAGGAAAACGAGAGCAAGAGCATCAAAGCAACTTTAAGCTTTGACGTGACAAGAACACGTGAAAACTTTTCCCTTCTCTCCCCCCAAAAAACAAAAAGAACGGGGAAACTCTTGACTTGACTTTGTATAGTTTCCACGTTCCCGTTTGACTCACAATCCGACTTTCCACGAAGACAACAGCAATAGAGGAAAATTAAAAGGAGTCAACTGGAACATTATCTTATGAATATTTATAATTGCTACCGCTAGCATGTAGCACACGAAATAAGTAGTGCGATATTCTATTCATCCACCAAGAAACTGTTGAATTTGTGTATTTTAATTATTGACGGAAGCTTTTGAGAAACTTTATTTTTCCGGCGACTGCTTAAAAATAGTTAAATTTATATCTGAATCGTTCATACTTTATCTTTACCTTGAATTATGAATTATTATGTGATGCATCCAATGAAATGCGATTCTGTACACAAAAGAAAGGAGGAGTGAGTGTTCTCTACAGCTCGTAGAATTTTCATAGATTCTTAGAGTTTCCGGTCTAGTACTCGACCCATCCCCATCCCATATGAATATGAATTTGAATATCTCCTCTGCATGTGTATTTAGAAATAGCAATAGCAATAGCCAAAGCAATAGCAGTGAAGATGACAATTAATTTCGTTTCCCCAAACGAAAACGCAGCAACTCTTCTCTCTATTCCCCATTTTACTTCCACTTTCACTGTCGTCCTGCACTTAACTCGCGAATTTCCAGTTTCAAGTTGAGCAGAGAATAAGAGAGAGAGAGAGAGAGAGAAAAGGAGAACCACATAAAAGTACGTGCTCAAAGGATAAAACTAATCTTTAGAAAGTTTGAATTTGGAATTAAGGTAAAGTTTCTTAAAGAGGTTCTTCTTACATATTTCTTATTTATTTTTTCTCTGGTTCCTCTTCCTTCGTCTCCTGCGCAGTTTATCTTAGTACTAGATTTTGACCTTGACTTCCCACCATCGAAAGTCCACAAGAACCAACTTACTACTCGACTTTTACATCTTTTTCCAACATTCTTTTAGATTTGACGTTTGACCTTGCTTTTTTTGAATCCGTTTTCCCTTTGGGTTTTAGTTTTCACTTTATTCATACGTTCACTTTCCTTGGTTGACTTCACCATGATTTTAGGCCTCAATCTCAATCTCAGTCTGGACTCTAAAATCTATATCTAAAGGTTAATATTTATAATGGAAATCCTCACGGGTCGGGGTTTGTTTCACTCTCACGCCCAAACCACTGTGAACATTGAGGAGAGGCCAAGAATAAAAGGATTAGGGATATTTTATGTATGGTATGAAACCGAGGGATTGTACATAAACTCTCCTCATGTGTGTGCAAGGAAATGAAAAAATGCGGATGATGCAGTTAAAAATTCTTACAGAGCTGAAACTCAAAAGGAAAAAGTGAAAGTTGAGGAGCAAAAATTTCAATTGAGATTCCCCGCTTGGGGGGATCTTTCCATCAGTCAGTTTTACGTACTCGTCAAACCAAAAAACTAAGAGAGAAGACTCAAAGTAATTGCAATTGCAATTACGCAAGTATCTATCGAACTTTCACTTAACAAACATCGGAATCATCAAAAAAATGAATGCAAATCTTTTAGTGTCAAATGGCGACATAAAAAAGCATTATACGATATAATAATGTATGTTAATTTCAAGTTGAACATTGAGCAGAGAGAAATGAAGGATTTTTTTTGGGGGGGGGGGGGTGAAGATCAAAAAGCCGTTGTAAATCTGGTCTTACCAAATGGATTCTGTCGATACACAAAATAGCTGGAGCTGGAACCAGAACCGGAACTGGAACTTGCATCCACATTTAAATGTATGCACTTCCCCCCGAAAAATGATGTGGATTGAAAACACAGAGTCAGAAGGAGGAAATAGAGCATTTGCACATGGAGAAAGTCTTTGGCGAAAGTCCATACAAATCTGGCTTTTACCCGGTTTATCATGACCGGCATTTTGATTCCTTTTTTCTTTACAAAAAGTACACTGTTTTTTTCTTGATTTCCAGAAAGTGGACCGCCTCTTTTTTTTTTTTTTTTACAAAGGCAAAGATAAAAAAGTTTGCGACAGTTCAAAAGCAATCCGGATTGAGTTGTTGGAATTTTTCTCGGACCAGTATGATAAAAAAAAATAAAACAAGAGGGAAAGTTGCGGGTGATTTGGGAATTTGCGAATGTGAATTGTGAATTGTATGTGTGTGAGACGTGGGGAAATGTACATGAAGTAGACAGTTTTTTCTCTGTTGACGTTGTCTTTCTTGTTTTTATCCTTGTTTTTATTTTGACTCACATTCAGATATTCAGACTCAACATTCGTTTGGAGAAAGCTGAGAGTGTCTGAATACCATATAAAATGAGGCCACAAAGTCGTCGGCGTCTCAATTGCAAATGTAGAGAGGCAGATAGGAGTTGAAAAGTTCTAATTGTCTCGAACATAGATAAGATGAGTTGACTTGAGACTTGGAGAGACTTGGAGAGGGGAGGCTGACTAGAAAAATATAGGGCATTGTGTTTAGTGTTTGTCTCCCATATATATAAATAGTTTTTTGTGGGGGAGTTGCACAATCCTGGAACGACGACGTAGAACGTTGAGTGTACACGCACTAGTGTTCTATGTGACTGTGTGACTGTGTGACTGTGAACTGGACTGGAGGACGAGGAGGGATGCTAAATTTTCATGACATGACAAATGACAAAGTCATGGAAGGCCGCCACAGAGACAAGAGAGAATTTCCTAGATTGTCGTCCCCATTCCTGTTCCCTTCCCTCCTCACAGTTCTTCTTGCAAAAGAGAGAAAGTAGAGTAGAGTAGAGACAAAGCTTGGGTGAGAGTGAAAGTATAAAGTATATAGAAACAGAAACAGTCGAGAGCTCGAGATTCGAGAGTTGGGCGAGTTTTTCGGTTTTTCGGAGGAAAGACGAAGAAGAAGAAGAAGAAGAAGAAGGACACTAAATAAATCAGCTTGTGAGTTTCTTTCTCTCTCTTTCCCTCTGTTTCTCTCTGAGCTCGCCCTATTACTTGACATGCGATTCCCTCCTACTTCATTTCCTTCGTCTGTTCTTCCCTAAATCCTCTTTTAGCTCCAGATTTTCTGCTCCTGTCTCTATCTTTGCATATGTCACAATAATTCACTGGACAAAATCTTGTCAAACGGTTCCAAATCCTACAATAATCATACCAAACTCTCCCGCCTTCTCCCTTTCTCTCTTTTCTCCCCTTCACACACACACGCACGCAGTCCCAATGTCCTTTTCACTATAGGCTACAAAGATATGTGTCCATTCAATGCACATTCCACGCTTTTTTGTTTTTGAAACTTTATTTTTTTTTTAAGAAACGAAATGAAACGAAACTGGACACTTTTACATTTACTTTTTGAGATAGTCAGTCACCACGCATTCATTTCATCCTTATCCATCTCACAGCTCCTTAAAAACTCTACACTCACTTTACACTTCAGCACATTCTCCCTTGTTTTTTTTTGTCACCTTTTTTCCCCAGGGAAATCACGCGCACATTTCATTTCAATCGAATCACAATGAACATAATAAAGGATTTCTTTGTCATTATTTGAACGTAAAATTTGTAGAATTTCAAGGTCGAGCATTTACTTTGTTTCGTTAAATTAATTATGATTATGAGAGCAACAAGTCCATTGTCAATTTTCAATTTCGCGAGTGGAATTTCTCAATCAAGCTAGAGTAGAGAGTCTCTGCTGGAATATTCCCACGGATCATAAACATCTATGAGAATCTGATATGGATTTTACTTGCAATGTAAGCGCAAGTAACGGATACTGAGGAAATGGTGAAAAAAAACGGAGAGTGCTCCAATTTTTGTAGTGGGAGAAAAAAAGAGAGAGTGTATGGAAATGTACTTAAAATATGTGAAAAAATTGTGTAGAATGGGGGAAAGTATTCATGTAGAAAGTAAAGTGTGTTGACTGAATGGAAGGAGAATGTCGGGAATAAAATACTCTGCCATTAAATCACCATAAGAATAAAGAATAAAGCAATTATTTTAATGTAGGCCAAATTCACTTCCCCCTCTTTCTCTCTTCTTTCTACCCGAGTCTTTTCTCTCTCTCTCTCTTTCTCTCTCTCTGTCTCTGTGTCTTTCTCTCTATTTAATATCCGCTCGTGTTCTATGGAAATTGTGTAAACGCCTCACATTCATATTTCACCATATAAAAATAAAATTACCCCGATGCCTCTTCTTTCTTCCCCCTCTTTTTCTCTTTCCTTCTGTCCTTATTTTCTTAAAACAAAGTACTAGACAAACTTTCCATTTTTCTTTAGTTTTTTAGCTTTCCCTACTCTTTTTCCTATTGTTTTTCATCTACATTTTTCACGAGTCAAGTGTTTCTTCCAGGGAATTAATCTTCACTCATATGTAAAGCCAACATTCTGAATTCTAAACAGCAGCACTAAATATTTGTTTTTTTCTCGTACAAATGAATGAATGAATGAATGAGTGTCTAAATAAAATTCATTAGTTCCCTCACATTCATTGTTTTTCTATCTGCATCTGTACATTAAAACTCTTCTGTAAAAGAAAAGTAAAAGGGATTTTCTCTCTTGAACACAAATAGAAAAAATCGTGGGGGATCCAAATTGAGACTATTTTATCTAGGTTACCTTGAAGAACGAACTTTACATGCTGACAGAATCCAGGTATAATTATATGTAATTAGAGACCACGTGGGATGAAAACAAAGGAAGTTTTTCATCAAACACTCGGATTACGACACAGGGAATTGATCGAAAGTAAACTATATATATATATCTTTTTATAAGCCCGTTAGCAAAATCCCTTGAAATTTTCACAATATTCAGACTGAATTTCACGTTCAAATCAAAACAAATGTCGTTCAATCCACCACAATGACAATGACGATTAAAACCTTCAGGTTTCTCTCCGGAATCCCATTCCATTCCATTGGAGAAATTGGGATCGGAGTTCTGGTCACAATTCAACAATTCAACTGATTTCAATCTTGGTCAGGAGTAAAAAAAACGTGCACAACGACAATAAAGAAACGTATGTATTTAATTTGATATTGAATCCTTTTTTACTTTTCGTCAGATCGTCTTTTTAGACGACCGTCGTTGGTAGATTTAAAACTCGAGTAAAAATTAGATACGGAATTTGCACATTATCTATATAGAGAAGGAGTTGAAGGAGAAGAAAAGACCGGGGGGAGAGAGAGAGAGAGAGCGAAAGAGAGAGAGAGAGTTGGAGCTTGAGCAGTTTTAGATTTGAACGAGCCATTGAGACTTGAGGATCCCGACCGGTTTTATGTATGTTTATATTCACGAGTGTGTGTGTGAGTGAGCGAGCGAGTGAGTGCGTGTGTATAAAAAAGCCGACGTTTAGTTTTGGTTTCTATCTGTAGTTTGTATTCGGATTCGGAGTTTGGAGTTTGGGATGGGAAAGAGATATAAAAAGAATGATGGAAGATTCTTCATAATATCCACATAGAGTTAAAGAGAAACGAATACAATAATAAAGTATCTACTTATAGTAATAGTAATAGTAATGGTAATAGGAAAGGAATACGGAATACAGAGCTCTTGGTTCGCGGTTCTTAAAGTTGGTCTTGGTGGTGTCTGGTGACTGGGTAATCGTATAGTTAAAGTACATTAGATGATATGATGATGATTCTATGCAACTGTAAACACTGACTCCAGTGTTGGGTTCCTCTCTCTCTCTCTCTCTGTCTTCTTCTTCCTGGCATCCATTCATTTGGCTAATTCTAAAAATACAGCTACGGAAACGGATATTCTTCACTTGCACACACACACACACAGACAAACTCTCTCTCGTCACTGTTTAAACAACACATAGACAAACTCCTCTCTCTCTCTCTCTCTCTCTCATTATAACTGTTAATCTTTTGAATTACACGAATGCGTAATATACTCTGGTATTTGTTTGTTACCCGTTCACTCCTCTTCTCCTCTCACAAATACGTTTCCTATCAACTACGAATATGTGTTGTGGTGAACGTAAATGTATGGTAAATGTGTGCTCTCAACTCAACTCTTAACTCAACGTAATTTCCCCGAGATTCTTTATATCTCTGTACGAAAACCTCACCAATCGAAACAAATAAACAGAGAGACACACTAGCTGAAATGAGAGAGAGAGAGAGTGGGAAAGAGAGAGAGAGAGAGAGAGTGAGTGACTCCACATGTGGTAATAATATATGACGACAGATATAGGTCTTTGAGGATTGATATTTGGACATTCGGCTAAACCCTCCACTCACAACTTATCATTGTCGAGCCCAAACATTTTACTCTCCCCGTGTTTTCTTTACTCAATCTGTCTCTCTCTCTATCTCTCTCTCTCTCTCTCTCTTTCTCTCTCTCTCTCTCTCTCTCTCTCTCTATCTCTCTGTCTCTGTGTTTTCTATTCTGTATCCAGAATCCAAACTCGGAGTTTTGCAGTCGAGATTGAATATGAACTTAATTCCAGTCCCACTCACAACTCCCAACCATAGTCATTTCATTCTATCTGTATAGTGAAAATGAAAATGAAATATTCCTTAGTCTTTGTCTATGTCTGTGTCCTGAGAATCCTCCTCACTCAACTTCAAACTTCAATCTGATAACATTTGAAATGATCTGAATTCCTCCTCCTCCTGCATCTGAATCTCAACTTCTCAATCTCTCAATCTCTCTCTCTCTCAACATTTCCGGGAGTGACGATCAAGTCAAGCGTTGCTCCTTGAACACACACACACGCACATAAATAGGTAGCTTTAAATTTAGTTATAGTTAGAACCAAAGGAATCAGAGAGGTATAAAAATCATTGTTTTTCCAATGTTTTCCCTGAGCAAGAGAGCGAGAAGGAAAAATATACGGTGACTACAACGAAGATGACGATGACGATGATGTTTTCATATTCTAGATTGGAGAGAGATTGAAGAGGAGATGCGTAAGATGAGGGATCGGAACAAAAGGCGCTTGTTTTCTCAAAACTCACACTAATGAGCTCTCGCTCTCTTTTTTTGGTTTTGACTTTGGCTCTTTCTCTTTCTCTCGCTATTGCTTTTTGTGGTTGGATGGTTGGTTGGTTGGCTGGTTGGCTGGTGGTGGTAGCGGCAGGAGTCAAGTCATTTGTCATCCAACTTCACTTTACTCGTCATCCTCTCCCATTAAACATGTCGTAATTTGACTCACATTTCCTCATCTGAACCATCCAACGAAACCATTCATTTAATTTGAATCAATTATCTCTCTCACATCCCCCCAAACGCACTTTCCCTGCATCCACATCCACATCCACATTCACATTCACATCCACATATCTACAGACAACAGAGGAGAAGGTAGCGCATGGAAATATGCGTAATGTGATGATGGTGTTCATGTTAATGTCCAGCTTTCCCCTTCAACTTTTCACAAGACATGGCAAGGAATTGCACATTAATTATACGAAGGAGAAGGAAGAGGATTCTCCCCCGCCATAAATGTCTCAGTCTCAAACTCAAATACGTAAGATATATATATTTCTTTCAAGGAGACAAAGACATAGCGGTAGACGAAACTCCCAGGGATTTAATGTATAAAATTAAAACTTTATTTAGGGCTTAACAAGCCAATTCTTTTTTCCTATAACGGAAAAGGAGAGGAAAAACAAAGGATTTTTTTTATTACATCACAAAAATTACAAATTACGACAACGACAACGACAATGACAATGAATGCGAGTACAAAACAAACGGTAAGAAAAAAGAGGAACGGAAATTTACATTTCTCAGATTCCATCAACATTCAAATGGGAAAGGCAAAGCAAAAATCAAAAGGATTTCCTTTTGAGCATTGAAGAAAGGAAGAAAGAAGTTGAAGATGTCGAGTGTTTTTATGCGTGAGGATGAGAAAAGGAAAAAAGGAAAGGAAAGAGATTATTTGAATTCGAAAGAGGCAATTATGTTAATTATACGATCGCTCTCGGTTCGATTGTCTAATGTAAACGTTCCGTCCTTTCTTTAGACAGCGTTTGTGTGAACCGTAAAGACAATGATTTTGAAGGAAGGAATTGAATGAAATTATTTGAAAGAATTGGGAAAGAGAGAGAAAGAGAGAGAGAAAAATGAAAGGAGACCCAAATTGAAATTACAATTGAAAATTCCCTTTTAATCCCCATTTCATCAAAAAAGTACAGCTATCTCCAGTTGCTTGTTTTGCCCTTTTTTCTCTCATCTTCTCACTCCAATTCGGCTTCATCCTGAGCTTCTTCGGATTCTCATTTCAATTGAGATTCCGACGACTGATTTCCCTTTTTATTGCCCTTTACATGTGTAAAAAAATATGGGCGTAGCATGGAAAAGCATTCGATTTCCTTTCATTGTCAATCGTCGCATTCTATACACCTTTTTAATTATTATTCCATGCCGTAATCGTAACCTTAATCTTCTCAAGGTTAGCAGATAAAAGGTTAAACATTCAAATAAAGAAACTTCAAACTCAAAACTCAAATGAAAGGAAATCTCTCGAATGTTTCCATTGACAATTCCATTGCCATTTGAATTTGTCCCATTTCACTCATTCATATTCACTCCTATAAGAAAAGGAAACGAGAAGAATAAAGCATTTGTTTCCATTGTATATACTTTCCTTTGCTTTTAAAAAGGCAAACTAAACGTCTTTTTTTTCTTCTTTTTTCTAAGTCAAGATTCAGGACAAACGTAGATTTGTTCAGAGTGTTTCCATTTATATTGCACACTGTAAGAAATTCATCTTCTGTTGCAAACTGAGACTTTTCCGTCTACAAATTATCTATGAAAGGAAAAAAAAAAAATTCTACAGTTTCTGCTGCAAGTTGAAACTGCAGTGGAAAAGGCAGAAAAAAAACCTTGAGACGGCGAGTAACTTGAAACAGAAGTGTCTTGCTTGACAAAAAAAAATGGGTGAATGCAGCCAAGATTGAAAAAAACTGGATGGGGATTGTGGATGTAGAATTAAATACTACTATATAGTTTGAGACATGAGGAAACGTGTGCAAATCACAATTCACAAGTCAGCGAGAGCAATTTAAATTATTCAAACCTGTCGCCGCATTTCGAATTTCTTCCCCCAGACATTTGACTACAGTTCAAATCCGGGATTGGATTTTGGATATTTGATCTGAGCGCACAGAAAATGTGCAACTTTGCAATGGCTATGTGTAATTTAATCAAATTGCAATGAACTTGACTTTCTCTTGACGGCAAGAAATAATCCAATAATAATTTCATAATTGATATTTAAAAAAATCTTTATCAACTTTCCCCATTTAGGAATTGGAATGACCGTAAAAGTGGCCTTCAGTTTCAATTTCAATTTTCAATAATCACGAGGAAAAAAACCTGTAATTTATATATGAGAGAGACTTTTGAGTTTTTTTCATTTGAAGAGGAAGAGACTAAAGGGGAAAATATTAATTTAGAGGAAAAGTCTCTTCTAGAGGGGGGGGGAGTTTGAGGTGAGCTGGAGTTTCCATTGCTATTTCCTACTTTATTCAAGCTGCTTATGTCCGGATGACTTGAAGACTCTTCTCTCTACAAGTTTTTTTTTTTTTTTTTAACTTTGACAATTTTCCGGGGTTAACTTTTCCATGTGTGAGTAAGTGAGTGGAGCTCCACTATTGGGCTCCCGCATATGTTCCTCTGCATATACGAGGGATTTTCCCCCCATTTCTATTCCCATTCTCTTTCTCTCTTCCTCTCGTACGTGTCTCATAAAATTTAAAGTTATTATTTTTTGCCTCCTCAAAACTTTTTTTCCTTGTGTGTGTGTGTGTGTGTGCGAATGAGAATGAGAATGGAAGAAGAGAAAGCACGTGCTTTGATAGCCGAAAGCAAACATACATGGCCAGAGCCAAAATCCAGAGATATTGATAGCCGATAGGGAGACTGCGATAGAAAAAAGGGTATGGAGAGAGATGGAATGTACATGAAGTGAGAGAAAGAGAGAGAGGGAGAGAGAGAGGGCTAAACGGTTTACATTGGAATGCAGTCAACGTCAATATCCAGTTTCATCGAGTCTGAAGTGCAACTCAACCGGATCAAAAGTTTACCCTAACTTTTCCCTGGCTAACTTTCCCTTCGATTCTGTTCAATCTACTCACAAATACATACCTATCGTACATAAGTACATATGAAGGAGCAGAAGGTCCAGAAAAAAAGAGACGTGTTTGGATATAGTGGCAAGCTGTTCGAGCTGTCTATATTCAGTCTTTCAGTCTCCTCTTGAATGATGGGACCTCCAAAATTACTCACACATTATTTATTTACTTGCTCAAATTAACCAACAATTTTTCTTCTTCCTTCGTCTCAATCCACAATCAATTCACATGGAAATTCACTTCACAGCACTACAGATTATCTATTAGGAAAAAGAAAACGAAACATGAGCAAATCCCTCTCTCTTTTTTTTTCTCTGTCCTCACTCGCATTAATCAACTCTCACCCTCAACTTCATTGAAATAATAAACAATATTCCATGTCCCATCAATAAAAAATGTATGGTGGAGAACATTGCAATAGTATACATTTTACAGGTTCGCTCTCAGCTTTCGTTAAAAACCCAGAACGGAGATGAAAGGGCAGGAAATGCATTATTTAATTACTTTCCCGAATAGCTCAAATGACAAAGGGCTTCACTAATTAAATTAGGATCGGAACCTAGAATGAAAATGAAAAGTAGAATGAGAATTTTCCCCTATTATATTATTTTTAGCATTGTTTCTGTTTCATATTATGATTGAAAATCCCCGGTGGAACGTGACAGGAACCATAATTTTCCTTTACCTCCGACAGGAAATGCATATACATAGCAGGAATTAACATTGTGCAGTATGCACTCAATAAGAATACAATGGTAACGGCAATGGCAATGAGCATCAGTCTGAGCACAGGAAATTCCCAGTCCCAGGAATCGGAATAGGAAATCCATCACAGTGGAATTAAGAAATTTTGTCTAACGGAACCCAGAGATTTTCTGGGGTTTTGTGCAGCGTATCGTATATCGTATATGCATACAGGAGCAGGAGCAGCAGCAGCAGAAGAGTCCCATTGACATTGCCATTGCCATTGCATTGTAATCCATTATATTACAGGTTTAGTGAATGAATTTCTCAAATGCCAAATGCCGACATGTTTGAGAAAGTGACGTGAGGGTGAAGTTACGCCGGTCGCCGGGTGTCTACCGTTTACATTTCCATTAGACCTTAATGATCAATGTCCCATGATCCATGAGATCCATGAGATCCATGAGCCAAAGTCAGAGTCAGAGGCAGTAAGAGTTATCCTTCCCCCCAAGTTGATAGTTTACGCCACTGCTTTTGCTCTTCCCTCTCACTCTTTCTCTTTCTTTGGGTTTCTATCGTATACTGAGAGATGGGATGGGATGTGATGGAAGTGGAAGGTAATGAACAAATGTCCATGTCTCTGTCGATGTCTCTCTCTCTGTGCACACAAGAAAGAACAGAGAGGGAAATGTCTAATGATTCCCTCACTCTCACTCTCGCTCCCTTTCTTCTCCTTCCATGATGCTTCTTTGTACATTTGTACTGTCGAGTGTCGACTTGGTCCATCCACATCCACATCCAACATCCACAGACAGAAGACAGACAATCAACTGACTATTCTCTCTCTCTCTCTCCCTTTCTTCTTGTCTCTGTCAGTTAAACCTACAATTTCTATTTCCATTTTCGACTGTGACTTTTTTGTCTGTGTGTGTGTGTGTGCCGTCTTGAGTCTTGACTCTTGAGCTCTGTTCCTTTTGCTATTTTAAAGTCTGAACGTTTTCTTAAGGTCTCAAGTCGACTTTTTTTCCCCTCAGTGAATTGTCGATTGTCGCAAGAGCATGAAAATTCGGGCGTAGGAAAAAAACCCCTTTTTTTATCTGTTTATCTCAGAGACCTCTCAGTCGTTTTCTCTATTATATTATTTTGGGGTGCACGCTATTCCCATTCACCAATTCACCAATTCACAAGGACCAGAGCTTGAACGAAAAAAAAAACCAGGACCAGTTTCCAGTCTCTACACAATATATATGAAATTCGAGGACGAGGACGAGGACGACGAAGACGACAACGACGACGACACAAATACATTTATCTTGAGTGTGGATAATAGACAGTCCACGTGAGGAGAAAAGGAAAAAAAAAAAGTTGTTCGAGCCGAGTTGAAAACTTGTCGCGAATAGGGAATGCACTTGCAATTCACAATTCACAATTCAACTTACATTACGTTATTACTCTCACTTTTCCGGAACTCTACTGTAAACTGTAGCAACAGAGAAAGAAGAAGAAGAAGAAGAAGAAGAGAGAGAGAGAGAGAGAGACCGTGTGGGGATATATCAAGTTTGTTTAGGGAGGTAAATTGAAACTATAGGGAGTCCATGTTTGTGTGCGTATGTCTGTCTGTGTCTGTGTGTAGAAATGTAGACTCAAAGTTTACCTTGGGAATGAAAGAAGACAAGTTTTTCTCACAGTCAACTCGAGATAGAGAGAGAATGAGAGCGAGTTTTCTTCTCCTTCTTCTTTTGCCCAGTTTCCAGTTCTCTCTCAATTGCAATTGTCAGTTGGCATTTAGCATTTGGAATTTGGAATTTCCAGTTCCCAGTTTTTTAAGTTTTCAGTTCAAAGAGGAAAGAGAAGAGTTGACTGGCAAAATAACAATGTTCAGTGTAGAGATGATGTTCAAGTTGAAAGTTGAAGGTGGAGGTGAATGAGGGGAAGAAAAGCCAAAGCAGGAAATGCTTTAGTTACTTCTTCATCATTCTGAATGCAACACACAATTTTACCTTCGTTTTTTCCCTTTCTTATCTCTCTATGTATACAAAATACACAAACAAAAAATTGGAGCTCCTTCTTCGTTCCCCGCTTCTTTTGTTTCTTCTTCCTTTTTCCTTTTCCTTTGGAGTTTTGCTTAAATGCCATGAAAACGGAGCAGTTTTTCCTAATGAGTTTTTTTTGTACACAATGGAGTCACCAGAGACTTGCAGATGAGACTCTCTGAAAGTCACACGTCCAATTTCACAGTGTACACAAACTGTATCCTACACTTAACGTCATTTTAATCATTCGGCTCATTGTATTTAAATTCACCCGGAGAAGAATCTTCCTCCAATTTGTACATAAATACCGGGGAATTTGGGGAGATTACACGAAGAAATGAAGGAATGGGGGGAACGAGGAAAGAAAAGAGAAAATACAATGACATTTTTTGGATTTGACAGAGGAAGAAGCATTGAAGGTTATTTGACGGAGGAGGGAAACTGAAGACTCAGGGATGAGAATAGAGTTGAGCTAATGAACCACCAAGAGCCCAACCAAAATGAAGAAATAACCGGAATGAAAGATAGCGTCTTTGTGTATGCGGGAGAGAGAGAGAAAGAGAGAGAGAGAGAGGAAGAGAGAGATTTACCAAGAAAAGTTTCTGTCATCAAGAGGAACGACAACGACAACGAGGACTCTGACGATTTAGCAAAAAGAAAAATTCCACTGTGACTCTGACAATCGCAAGAAACGAGAGAAACGAGGGGAAAAGAAAAATAAGATTTTTCCTCTGCTTGTGTAAAAAAAAAGATGCTCGTTCTCGTTCTGGAAGAAGAAGAGTTAGTCGGTGGAAATGGTTATATCTGGGAGAGATACAGATAAGGACTACGTGTGACAAGACACACACACACAAAAAAAACTACGACAGGGACAACTTGAACGGTACAGTTTCAGCCCAAATGAGACAGAGACGAGACAAGACGAGAGAGAGAAAAGATTGTCCAGCAAGATCCAGCAGATCGAGAAACAAATACACGCAAGTCTCATCACAACATCCGAAAAAGAACAAGAACAAGAACGAAAAACAGAGAGCAAAGTCTTTCTTTCTTCTCCAATTTGAGGTTGACATTTGTTTAGTCACGTGGCTCACTTTGAGGTTTTGTTGTTTTGAGTCACTCTCTTTCTCTCTCTCTCTCTCCCTCTTAAATGAGTATCTTTGCCCTTTACCTAAAAAAATCCACTTTCTGAAAAGCAAATTAACTACATATAAATTCCAAATAAAGAAATTCCCAGGATTTTGAATCCAAAGTAGGTTCCAGGTTTAATTTTCATTTATACTCTGTTTTTCTGTGTCAAACAAACAACGATTGAGCTTTATTCCAGGATCTCACTACGCCCAACGGACAAATAACCAGACATTGAGGAAATTGACATTTGAATTTGGTTTCAGACAAAGAACCAAAAAAAAAAAAGGAATAAAATGACCAACAAGAACAACAAATAGGAAAACGAAACGAAAATGAGAGGCGAGTAAGTCAGTTTGGTTTGGCAAGCCACGAGCACCAAATGAATTCAAGCTTGTAATTCGGCAAAGCCCACCGCGTTTCAGTCATCATAGAGAGAGAGAGAGAGAGAGAGAGAGCCAACAGAGTCTACAGATAAATTCCGCACATGGACGAACTAACAAAAGGCGACCAGAGAAAAGAGTAAAGAGAAAGTGGCCAGTAGGCATTTGAATACAGTTGAATAAATATGATTTTTGTAACTTACGACTTGCGGTGTGGATATGACCACAGAGAGAAGAAGAGACACAGAAGACATGCACACACGGTGTACTCGCTCAATATGTTGGGGATGGAACGACCGGAACGGCCGGAGGAGAGACAGAGAGCGAGAGAGAGAGAGATGAAAATGTGAGGATTCCCTCTAACTGTGGATTCCGGTTCTGGGTTCTAGATCCTAGATCCTAGATTGTAGATTGTGGATCGTGGATCCGATGGCGGATGTAATATCAAATCCATGGAGTGAGCGTGTGTGTCTATCCGTATGTGGATGTTTGGGCAACGGTCAGACCATGTAGAATGTCGAACGTAGAACGTGAAAGAGAAAGCGAAAGAGAAAGCAAAATCCGGCTGGTCCACAAATGGGTTTTATGTTTAAAACTCTTCTTGCTCCTCAAAACCTCAATATTTCCACTCAACTGCTTTCACTTTCTCTACATTTAACAACTCGCTTGGATCCACAATCCTCACACACACACACACACACAAATGTATATAAATACAGTTCGAGTCTCAAAGGAGAATGATGAAGACTGGGGAATTGAGAGAAAGTGAAAGTGAAGCCACAGACACAGATACGAAATCATCGGGGAGAAATGAAGGTCCAAGTCAAGTCAAGTCAGAGTCGAGACTTTTTTGAGAAAAAAACAATAGGGAAAGCTAGAAAGAAAACGAGGGAAAGAAGGAAAAAACAAAATAAAATGCACATAAGGAATCTGTACAAACTGTACTGAGAATGACAATGACAATGACGACATGGTTCCGGATTTTTGTAGAGCTGGGAAAAGAAAATCCGGACGACCATCAACTCCACATTTCACCACCGACCACCGAGAGAGAGAGACAGAGAAGAGAAAATTGTGAGGAAGAGAGAAAGTAGGAGGGAAAGAGAAAGTGTGTGTATTTCATGTGTGAGTGTGTGTTTATGTATGCTGGAGGAGTACACAGAGGCAGAGGGGAAAGTGGAGACATTTTTTCGGTATAAGGAATTCGGATGGAGAAATTGGAGCAGAGTTTAATGTGCAAAACACACAGTGCATGAGCATGGAGCATGGAGAATGGAGAATCTGTATGGACAAGATATATCTGTAGAAATATAGAAATGGCAAGTGCAAAAAGACAAACCTTTCAATTTCCACCGAGTCATTTCAATTCCTACTTTATGAGAATTTATAGTTTTATTTCCGGACTTTCTCCATTTTCTCCCCGTGCGCTTTCCCCCACCACTTTCTTTCCCTCCCTCCCCCCCACTTTATTATGAAATATTTTCCAATAAGTATATGAGAGTCAGAGCATACATGTCTTCACACTCGCCAAATTTACTTTTGTGTGAGATACAGGGAAATAATATGCTTTTGCTAGGGGCGACGAGAATAAAGCAGGATTTATTTTATAGTGGAAGCAAAAATAATTTGGGGAAACGCATTCAAATCCCCATTTAAATACTCAACTTGGAAAATTAAATTAAACGATGGGAGGGGCTAATTTTATTTGCAATTATTTCTTTCTCTATTAATACAATACTTTAGACAGGATAAATGATAAATGATAAATGACCAATTTTGAATTGGGAAAGTGAAACAGTTTTGATGTTGAATTTACAAATATACGGATTTGCAAAATTTGCAGTTTTGCGAATTACGACAAATAAAATTCCAAATTTCATTTCACTTCATTTGTGAGTTTTCAGACTACAGATAAATAAACTTGACGTGTTTAATGGATGTTTAATTCGATTCCTTTGACTCGAAATTGGAATGGAAATGAAATGAAACGGATTGGACTGACAGCACACGTCAGACACTGACAGAAACATGCAGAGATTTTTTCCTCAAGTTTCATTCACTTCAAATGGTCAAAGTCAAATTCAAATGACGTCAGAGGGAAATGAAGACAATTCATTAATTAAATTACCCATCAAAGAAGACTTCACGTGCATTTCCTCTCGCGGACTTTCATTTGTCAGCTCTCATTTCGTTCAGAAGAGGAAAAAATGTAGATTCCTAAAATTATAACTACTAAATGAAACATCCCTCAGGGAAAATACAATACTAAATCCACACTAAAAAAGGAATGAGATCAAAAAAAGTTATACGGGTATGAGAAATGCAAGATTATAGTGAGCAAATCCCTTCAAATCAAACAATTTTAAATACTTACTCAATTGGCATGACAATGACAGTCTGTCTCAATTTGAAAAGTTAAATTTTCATTCACAAATCACAAGAGAAATGAAAATAAGCTCAGATTTTGATTGAAAATATGCATTTTAAATACATAAAATACTCCACATTTTTTTGGGGGTGGAAAAATCCTGTTTTTCAGTTCCTCCTTTTAAAAGCACAAAACGAGAGAGAGCGAGAGAGAAAGTAAATTTAGTGTAAAGTTAATTAAGTCTAACACTGGTAAGTTGGGACTTTGTGTGAACAAGGACGACAAGCTCAAATAAATATTACCCTTTACATACCTACAAATACAAGAGTTGACAGTTTTTTCTATCAATGTTCGGCTCTCATCAACCCTCTTTTAACCCTTTAACGTTTACTCCTCGAGAATAAATAGAAATAGGAATGAGAATAGACATTTCCAGTCCACCGTCTTCCCTCTCTCTCTCTCCTCTCTCTCTCTCTCTTATTCGCTGCTCTCACGTACATATTACATGTAACTAACACAGTGTAGAATTGTAGAGAGATACAGGAAGAGCCATAAGTCACCGCCACCATTCACATTCATCTCTCTCTCTCTTCCCTCTAATTATTTATCACCCATTGCGTAACATTTACATTTACATTCCATGGCTTCATTTTCATTTGTATTTGCATTTATCCCTCAGCTCACAAGAGACCTTCGCCCGGGTGAGAAATCCCTCAATCCAAGAGGAAATCGTCTCTCTCTTTCTCTCTCTCCTATGCTTTCACATTGGAAAGTCTCTTGGGCAAAGGCAAATCTTGAGGCAAACGTTCCCTCGTCAATGGCAATGACCAACAACATTTTCCGTTGGATCTTCTGATGGTATCTCTCTCCATGTACCCTACAAAAAAAACATGGAGGGTTTTTGTAGGACGCGCGATTAGGGGAAAGTATTACAAAGGATACTAATGAGTATGCATATTCATGTGTTTGCCTGTCTGCTTGTCATGGCCGGAAAGGGAGTTGGTTGAGTGTGAGAAGGTGCCGACGGAATGCCAAAATGGAAAAAGGAAAAGACTGTTCCTTCCAACAAAAAAAATTTAAATACATTCTCTAATTCTTCCGCATGGAAAGCGAGACCCAGAAAGAGAGAGACAGAATGAGAGAGAGAGACAGAGGAAGAGAAAAAGAGAGAGACAAATGAGGAGTCAGTGAAAACAAACAAAACCACAAGGGGAAAACAAAAATTTTCTACTGGAAAAAACATGGAGAGTATGTATGGAGTTTCATTTCCTACCATAAGAATAAGAATTTCCTTTCCCTTTGGTTAAACTCTCTCTCCCTCTCTCTCGTCGTTGTTCTCATTGCAAGACACTTCTCTGGCTGGAGAAAACTGGAATGATGAGGAAAAACATGGACTTTGGAGTTGTTTCATGGAATTTGGAATTTGAAATTTGGAATTTGTAAGCTGGAATTCCACAGTCTTGACTTGAACGGTGCACATTTAAAAGAAACGCTTTTCTTGTGGTTCAGTTCAGAATGAGTAAAGGGAGAAACGAAACAGAGAGAGAAAGAGCAGAAACAACAAAACAACAAGTCGTTTCAAGTTCTTTCATTTCATCCCAGGTTATTTCATTAGGGATCTGGATAACTCCTGTACGATGTACACACTGTTCATTTTCATTGTGTCCACTAAGAGACACACCAACTCCAACTCCAATCCCCCTGGTTGTTCCCTTCAAATAAACCCAAGACAAGGAAGAAGACGGAGAAAGCAACCAAAACAAAGACGTCATGACAGAGTGCAAGGTTAACTCACCATGAAAACAGTGGAACACGAGAGAGAGCAAGAGAGAGAGAAGACGCTTCATATATATTTGTCACAAATGTTTGCATCTCTCTCTCTCTTTCCCTTTATCTCATTGAGAGAGAGAGAGAAGGCAAAAGAAGAAGAGAAAACTTTCTAATCGAGTCACGTCCTGTCAAGGATTAGCCATCTCACGCTACGCTTACTTTACTCTCCTTTCACACCGTCCTCATCTCATTCCCTCCAAACACACGCACATAGCAAGAATACAGCTAAAATTTCACTTAGAATCCTTGTCTTCCTGTTTTTTTGGGCCCAAGGCAAAGAGGAGGAGCTGCTGAGTTTCCAAATTCCGGCATTTTGGGGGTATCTGGATTTTGGGGCAAAATATCAAGAGCCAGTGACCAACTCTGGTCTGGTCTGATCTGATTTGATCTGATCTGATCGAGACGGGAGTGGTGAAAACATATCGCAAAGCAATTTGTTCATTGTGTAGTAATTACTTGATGGCTGATTATCTGTACTGATTGTGTGTGATGGTGGATTTTATAGGGCGAAAAGAGCCCATTGGAAACTCCATTGAGCTGTAGAGACTTATGAAAAAAGAATTACTCAAAAAAAAACGAGAGAGGAGAGAGAGAGATGCTTGAGCCTGCCAGTTCGCCTTGTTCGGCGTTTGGTGTTTGGTGTTCCTTGTTGAAAATGGGAGAGAAAGGTAAAGTGAGAGGGGAAATTGTGGGAAATGTCCATTTGAGTGAAGATTTAGCTAGAGATTTAGATTAGAATTATAAATGATGGTCTGCCCTCTCTCTCTCTTTCTCTTTCTCCTCTGTCTCTCTCAACGGAACTCTGAGCTCGACGGGCGATGAGATCTTTTCAATGGTCATGACCATTGCGATGGCAATGGCAATGGCCGTGACTCTTCCTATTTTCCTGGTTTTGGTTTTGGTTCTGACTCTGGCACTGGATCTAACTCTCTCTCTGAATCTGGCAAGGAGAAAAAGAGAGCGAGAAAAAGGCGAACAAACGACCAGCGGATGGGGAAACGAAAGAGGGGCATTTTTGGCATAGACATTAGCATATGAATAGAATGAATTGGCGTGTTGAATTGGTCGGAAACCTCACCACTCGAGAGTGAATGCACACACACACATATATATATATATAAACACACCAAAAGTAAACCCTATTCATGTAAATTTACGTACATAATGCGTAGTTGAGCTCTACAAGATGAAGACGAAGATGAGTTACAGGTACAGGGCAGAAAGAGAGAGAGAGAAAGAGAGAGAGAGGACAATGAAAACCAAATGATCCATTTACTCCCCCGCCTTTTGTCTTTCCTACTTAGTTGAGGATTTTAAATCCCTCAATTCTTTCTACCTTGACAACTGCCAAAACGCATCATCTCTCTCTTTCTCTCTCTTCTCCTTCAAGTCTCCATCTCAAGCGCACATTTCAAATTAAAATCAAAACCAAACTCAATTGGCGAAGCCCCATTTCCTCAACTCAAAGTCAAAGTGAGTCAAAAGTCAAGGATAAAAAACATTGATTCCAAATTGAATTTACCATCTTTATTCTCTTCCCTTTCATTAAATACTTATAATGACAGCTCAAATGTCTTTTCGTCCTCGTGAGTCGTCTCTAAAATCGAAATCCTTTCCACAAGAGTTGTCTCTTGTGGGTGGAAAAGAAATCAACATGGGCTCAACGCTCAACACAAGTCAATTTTTTTTACTATGTATTTTAAAAACTCTATATTGATTTTTGAGTTCTAATTCAAACCTAATGGGAAAAGCTCTCTTCTTTTTTCCATTTTCTGGATTTTCACTTGAGTATTTTCTTTTTCTTGAGTAATTGGATTGTCTAAATGGGAAATAAAGGCATCAGTGAGTAGAAAAAAAAACAAGATATGGCTGAATAAAAATGAAAAAAATGCGTGTTCACTCTGTCCTCGTTCCCTTCGACAATGACATTGACAATGAGATGCTAAGCTGAGCAATGATTGAAATGTGTATATTAGCATGAATGGACGAGTGGACGACGACAAATGAATAACGCGAGGACTACAAAATAAAACGAAGAAAGTGTGGGGGAGAGAGAATGGAGAATCCTCTTGGACTTGGACTTGAAGAAAATGAAAATGAAAATGACAACGAAAACGAAAATGAGAAGGAGGAAGGGAATTTTTAGGAGGAAGAACATGAGTGGAAATTGAAAACTAATGGAGACATGAACGAGGTAAGCGGTGGAAAATTGGGATCAATCAACAAACAACCATACACAGGCACACAATGTAAACAGAGAGTGTACGCACATGCGTGTACGAGTGAGCACGATACAATGCACACTATTCCATACATACATACACACACACTCACACACACACACACACAATACATATTTACAATATATACATTTAATAGCATGTGAGGGGATGTAAACGGGACGCTCGCCTTGTTTATACATACTTTGTATTTTTTTCTCATCTGTGTGTGTCTCATTGAGTTTGAGTTGTTGGAGCGGACGAAGAACGAGATGGAATACATAGGAAAATATGAACAGTGGAGTAGAGTTGTTGAGGGAGGGGAAAATCCCAGAAATAACAAGGCAACACATCAAATCACTCGAGTCAAAAGACATTCCACATTTACATTTTTTGGGTGGAGGGACTAAAGACACAGACCATACGGTCCTTTGCCTTAGAATAATAAACCATCCCTCAACCCCATTCCTCTCCTTCTCCTTCTCTCTCTCTTTATCTCTTTAGTTGTGTACAGTCAAAGCAAAAACGGATTCTGTTTCATATTTCATATTTTCCTTAACGAAAGACTCTCTTCTCTAATTTTCCCAGTGACTAAACGAGCACAGACTACAAAACTACAAAGTACATACTTACAAACTACAAACTACACAAGAACATTTGTACATGGAAAAGTCTTTGACTTCTGCTCCCACTGTAAATATGTAGTAAATACACAGATATTCCTCGTGTTCGTGTACAGTGTGTACGTGTACACACTTCCTTTCACCTCCATCAAAAAACATGTGGACTGTCCAGATCTCCACATCTCCAGATCTTCAGATAAAAACTAAAATATTTTTAGTACAGTTTATTTTGGACTGTGGAACAGTTGATTTTTTTTGGCTACTGTAGGAAATTGGACTTGAGAATGCAAATGCAAATATAGTTGGAAATATAGTTGGAGAAATTTTCCTTTTATTTTATACGCAGTTTGGAGTTCTTATTTCATTTTCGAGCTGTGCAATTAAGTATGCAATGAAGTTGACGGATGAAATGAATTCTGAATTCAGGATTCCGAGAGAAATCGTAATCGTAATTGCCGCTGTGTGTCTACTGTCTAGTGTCTACAAATACATATGTGGGTGTACCCCAAAATATTTGTAGAGTCGAGAGAAATGTGAAGAGTAAAAATACGAAAAGGATATTGCAATACAGAGATGAAAGAGATAGAAAAAATGGACTCTGCTGGACGTAAATAGTATTGTTGAAAAAATTCAAAGCGGTGTGTATTGTATGAAAAATAAAGTGTATTTAATGGGAGGTCTAACAATAATATATAATGTAATGTAATTTGGTTCTCCGCAAGCTCAGAGCATACAAAGTACAAGCAAAAGCAACTAACGACGGAGTATACGAATACGAATACGAAGGGGATGTTGAGATATGGAGGGGAGCTGACTCTTTAAATGAAGCCAAAAGCCACAATGAAAGTAAAGTCAGAGTGTGTGGAATGGAATGAAATGAAATGAAATACGTAGAAAGAAGAAAGTAGGAAGACAGACGAAAGAAAGGGGAAAGGGAAAGAGACATAGAAATAGAAAGTACGTTGGAGAAAGTAGAAAGTAGAAGAAGATTTATAAAAAAAGATTCATTTGTTCTAAAGCCACTAAAAGTATAGTTTTTTGCCACAATTTCTCTTCTCGTTGGTTCTCTCTCTCTCTCTTTTTCTCTGCTTTTTTTCCCTTGACTGGTTTGGTTTGGTTTTGGTTTGGTTTGTCTTTCTAGTGGGAGCAGGGTCTGAAAATAAGTCATATTGAATGACTTGCAAGTATTTAGACTCAGGCTGAGACTGGGACTGACCCCGTTGGCCGATGCACTCACTCCACATTCATATCTACATCCATACCATATATCTGTATCTATACACACATAACTCCCATATCCCATCACATTACATTACTTTACATTACAGTCCATATAGCATATCAAGTGAGATTCCCATCTCATGTTTTCCTCCTTACTCTCTCCATCCCTCTTTCTCTCATCCTCACGAAAACGAAAGAATCCCAAGTTTTATCTTTGAATTCACATTCACATTGTGTACGCTCACGCTCCTCCATATGTGTGTGTGTTACATACGATATTATAGTTTATATACTCGAGACCAACTCCATATCATCACAATAGAGGAAGAGAAAGAGAGAGAGAGAGAGAAAGAAAGAGAGAGAGACGGAGGGAAACCACAGGAAGATGCTTAGTAAAGACTTTCAGTGCAAACCCCTAAGATTTACGAGTTGCTAATCCCCTCTTTTCTCTTTTCTCCCGTAACCTATTACATATCCTGAACACACAACTAAATATACAATCCACTTAACTAGGCACTGGGCACCACCAACTACGACTTCGACTCCGACTCCGACTCCTTCACCTCCCGTCACACAGCCATGTATCTCTCAATAATATGTATACGTATATACAGATATTTATGTATGGAATTTCTTTCTCCGTTTCCGTTTCTCCTTCTTGTCTCCGTTTTTTGCGTCAAAAAAATTCTATCGTTGACTCACTCACACAATCGTCCACATTTTTGCACTGTATTACTCGTCCAAGGGGAAATACGATAGAAACAAGGACTTTCTATTGACAACATACTCACTGATCAAGTTTAAGTTTTTTTTCAAGTTCAAAAATGCAAATTGCAAGTCCTCAATTGTTCAGAGTGACGTTCAATACATATTCAGTGGGCTTGTCTGTATTCTTGGGGAACAAGACAAGCCGGAGGAATGTGGACGTGCCCATTGAAAATAATCCGGAATCACTTACCGAAATCCTCATCTTCAATTTCAATTCAATTCCAATTCAATTGAATCCAACTTGAGTTCTCAAAGACAACCAAGACCAAAGAAACTTGATGCGCTCAGTCAAAATCAAACATTACCCTCACTTGATCTTGATATCATCTTACACACTTACACACTACAGATTACGGTTACAATTCCAGCAAGCAGTACTCACGTGAATCACGTGGTCATTTTCATTTTCATTTTCATTTCCCGTTCCCATCTCTTCTTCCTTTGCTTCTATCGTACTCAAGTTGATATTCAAGTTATCACTGGAGGGTTTTGGCTAAGCTTTCATTGGGGAATATCCAGCCACACACATCGTCAGACACACACACACACATGTAAATGTGTAGTGGTTGATGTTGATATTTATACCGAGACTTGGAGTGTTGAGGTGAGAGAGAGAGTGGAAATTATATTGGATTTTAGATTGTGTTTTCTGTGAAATACGACGAGGGGAATTCATACACACAATTTCCAATTCAACAAGGAAAACAACAAGTTGAAATGCGTCCGTTTCCTTTCCACCTGACTCTCTCTCTCTCTCTCTCTCAGATAAATGATTATCTTGAATAATAACAATAACATGGGGAAAAGGAGCAAAAGGTTTATTATACGAATCAACGAGTCTCTCTACATAAATATTTCTCTCACCCCATTTCCTTAGTGTGTGTACGTGTACAAAATTTATTCTTGACTGTAACTCTGGCTTTTGGAGTTGTTTTTATGAACAACGTGCGAGTATTCATCGGTATGCGGATGCAAGAGTGGATTACAATTACGATTACAAGTCTGCAGTCTGTCTACTTTCTACAGATATTTACTTAAATTTCTATTCCACTGTGGTTCTTCATTTGTAAATTCTGTGGATTCTGGATCTGAATCTGGATGTTTCACATGTCAAAGGGTTGGTTGTTTTGTGTTGTGTTGTGTGTGATGGGGAGAAAAAACTCTTGTATGTAAATAGCTTCTTATGTGGACGACGTAAGTGAGAAAATAACAGAGGGAGGAGAAGGAATACTTCACCGTTCACACACTGACACCTCACACCTGGCTCCTACTTGTCTCGCTTTCATGTTGTCGAATTTAAAAAACTGATAAGTATTCCGACTGATAAGGTAAACGAGGATGAGGATTTGTTTTGGAGGGGTTTTCTTGGAATTGGAAGTTGGAAGACTTCCGTGCGTATCTTCATTTAAGTTACGTTCACATACAGACAGAGATATTTGACGGTGGTTTTGGGCTCTTTTTTTTATGGTTCAGAGTTGATGGTTGATGGTTTTGTGATGGGTGATGGGGCCGTTTGTGGATCTGTTTTCAGTTTTATGGTTGTGTAGCCTTCCGCTTGAATTACAATCACGGATATGAATACGATTTACGATACATTTACATGCACATTTCATCCTCAGACGTCAGACGAAATTAGACTTTTACAAGTTTAGAATTTAAGAATTTACAATGTGTATACGCATTTCCGTGAATGATTGTGCGTTGTGTAATGTGAATGTGTAGGTGTATTAGAACGAGAACGAATGAGAGAAGGGAAAAAAAGCTTCCCTTTTTTTGAGTGAGGACGTGGAAAATATCCGTATGTACAAGAAATGTCTGCGTCGCGGAATTCTGGTGAATTATCAATGCTGTTTTTCGTTTTTCATATGTGCAAACAAACGGAGGACAAGTGAATTTTCTTTTGAGTAGGGTTACGTGGGGGAAGTGTGGTCGGGTTTTTGATAGTTTGACTTTAGCGTCATGCCATTTTGCTCCTTGTGAACGCAGAGACTTGTAGTTGGAACCAAAATGAAAAGCGAGTATTTGGCAATTAGCATGCAGAGTGTCAAAATGTTCCAACCCTCATGCTAATTGTAATTAGCATGGATAGTAATTAAGTCGGACGACCACACTTGCCCCACAAATGGGGC
>JAIUND010000540.1:0-65204 GCA_034699125.1 Gisinianus flammeolus
CTTTATACCTCTATAATTATTTAATATATTATTACTTACGATAAAATCTAAAAGTTATAACCAAGTATATTCTCATTTAGTATTACTCTTGAAACAAGTCTTACCTATTCAGATTTGTTTCTGATAGATTGTATACTTTTACATTCTACTGTCATTATAATTATTATTTACTACCTACTCGATGTATACATGCTTTATAAATTGATTATGTTAGAAAATCGACACATTTCTAGTTTCTTTATCCGTAATCCATGCATAATTTATAATTGCATTTCTTGCTTACTGAACAATGAATTAAATAAAAGCAGCAGTTTTTTAAATAATTGCATTAGGATTTCAGTAGTAAAGGTATTTTTTTCATGCCAAATTCATAAACTATTTCGTAGTGGTGAAAGTTATTTGTAAGCCATATTTGTGGAAGCTGTCAAAAATCAAATGTCTGTTTTTTCCCGTAGGCTTGATCATCAAAATGAAGAATTCTCTGTATTTTTAGAATTAAAAAAGAATTAATTTCTCATGAGCAGATAAAATAATGGTTGAAACTTTTTGCTCATTGGGAAAGCTGAAACTATTAACAGGTTATCAACTATTTCAAACTCGAATCATATGAATAATCCAAGGGAAAAACTTTCACGTACACATTAAACTTTAAAAACCACATCTGGAAAGAGTTTCTAATGATATCTACATACTGTATATTCGATCATGGTGAGCATTCGCCTAAACCCTCTCTCCATACATACATATCTATCAATTTACATTGGGCACAAGGGAATGAATAAAATGTAGAAAAGTTTTAAATAAGTAAGAGATACAAAACATGGTATCTTATCCCACGTGAAAGAGATAAACTTGTTGATACTAGCTATTTTATCCCTAATATGAAAAGTATCTGCTGTAAATCTGTACAGAGATAGACCACCATGAGTAATTCGTGTGTATCTTTTATATCTTGTTTGTTGTTCATTGATTTTGATTTTATTTACATATGAAAAGGAAAGTGGTAAAAGTTGTGTGGTTTTTGGCTATGATACTGATCATCATTCCAGACATTTTAATCCGTTTTTTCTTCTCCAAGAGAAAGTCTGCCGAGAGATTCGTGTGGAAATTGAGACAGTTTAAGGTTTTCGGGTTCTTGCCTCGAGAGGAATTTGGAACTTGCACAAATTTCGAACGAAATGAGCTCAAACAAAATACATGGTGGAAACTAGTAACTGTGAGGAAATTTCGTTGAGACCTCCAACTCTTGTGCGTCTGTGGAAAATATGGAATATATAGCGTCGAATATTTAATCAAGTGGAGCGTGGCGTATCATATCGCATGGACTTATTTGCTATATTCCTACACTACAAAGACGTCTCTCTCTCTATATACTCTACCTCGCTATACTAATAAACCATTTCCCACATGCACATGAGCAACTCTCTAAAGAACGAAAGGAAAGATTTACCATAAATAAACCATCAAATCTTTGTGTATATATATTTCGCAACAAGTGCTTTGAATTATTCTCATTCCGCTATCCTCACCTGGTAAATGATAGCTGTGCTATACATATGCACAGAGAATCGTGGACAAATCTCTCAAATAGTAAAGCCATTTAAGTGGCACAAATTCATATTAGGACAGAGAATCTGGAAAAAAAATTAATCCGGAATTCTGTCTGATTGCTCTGCTTCACTGCTTAAATCTCCATCTTTATACCCTTTGAAAGAAAAAGTTTTCCAATTTTTTATGATATCTATATTTCATATTTCTATATGTATGTGAATTCATATTTTTCATATGAACATGACCATTATTTACATAAATATTATGAGATTATCATTTGATAAAGTGTTTTCACTTTACATTTTACGTCTATGAGGTTGGGTTTACATTTACCGAAAAAAAATTCGTTTATATGTACATTACTTTTTCCCGGCATTTCAACATCGCATCCACCGCGTCGGTGACATTATAGAAACTATATTTTTTTGTACAATGTGTCGTCTGTTGCACAATGTACAACATGATTTTTTTTTCTTTGAAAAAGAGAGAAAATCAATCGAGTTTTTTTTTTCAAGAACCATTTCAGTTTATTTTTTTTACTCCTCGGTCTTGGGTCTCTTTTCCTTTTGGCAACCCAAAAACTTCAACTGAAAAAATGTCTTGAAGCTTCTGAGTGAAAAAAAAGTACAAAGTTTGTATAGATATATTAGATAAGTGTCGCCTGGCGAGAGAGCGCCATACAGGAGCACCTATCAATATAAGACATTGCAAAAAAAGCATGCAGAATAGTGTCACCTCTGTATGGTATGTGTACGATATATTGTGTACGTGAAAAGTCAGGTTTTTTTTTGCAATTTTTGAGCTGTCCGGGATATTGCTGCTATTTCTTTTTCCCTGTTTCTCTTTCCATTTTCCATATGATACCCCTGTCATTTTTTTCCTGATATCAATATCCGAGAAATTCATCGCTTATCTGAACGATTGCTCATGTAGAATTAATGCAACCGTGTAGAAATTATGTATACATGTAGTCCATCTCCACATGATCTGATATGGAACTTTCATATTCCCCGTATACATACATAAGAAAGTACATGAATGACGAACGTTCCGAATATGTAGCAGGTAAAAGGGTATGTAAAGTTATCTCGTAGATCGGATTTTTGTTGCCAATTTTTTTTTATCATACTCATCATACCAGTTCTTCAGGCAATTTCATTAAACGATTCTCATCATTTTTCCTGTAAGGAAACCTCAAGAGTTTCTATTGCGATTGGAATCCCCTCTTGCCATTTCAACCCGTAGGGTTACCGGAAGGGAAAGTTCACTTTTGTCCAAAGTTTTCATATATATAGATTTTCAAACGTAAATACAGATACATTACAATAATACACGTGCACACAGTTTCCATGAAGAAATGATCATTTTTTCATCATGAAAAATGTTTTATATAGAATCGTCAACGCTCTCTTTTTATTGAATTTAATATGGTCGGTGAAAGTTTAGCAACAAAAAAACATGATGAATAATTTGTAATAAATGCATTAATATTATACTCGTATATAGATTCGAATATGCAATGATATAGTGTCCACACACCATGAAATATAGAAGAAATGACAATGCAACGTCATCTGCAACCAGAGTGAAAGTCAAAGAAGGGAAAGGAGAAAGGTAAACAGGTTTTTTGTACAGACATTTCAGCCTTGAGACGATTTACAATTTACATATAGTGATGTCAAAAAGTTGCAAAGGAAAAAAAAGCAGTCCCATTAAATCCTTTCAGACAGAATGAAAAAGGAAACGAAAAGTTGGGAAGGAGAACTAATGTGTACATGTGTAAATACATACCTACTTACATTTGCGTTCGTTATAACTTATAAATTGGACTGAGAGAAAGAAAGAAATGAGGAATATTATTTAATTTTAGATAGTAAGGTGAGATGTGTCACGATGTGTGTGTGTGAAAGAAATTGAGAGCTCTATTTAGTCGGATTCCAGACGTCCTCGAGCAGACTTTCGTTTGTCGTCGTAGCTCATATCATTTATATGTTGTTCTTCAGTGAGTTCGTTGGGTGGGCTATTATCAACGCCTGTTGACCTGTCGACACAAAATAACATTCCACATTTCAACGTCAGACTATGACAGATTAATTAACCTGTAGCACATGGAGATTCTGACTATGTCTTCCATATGTATTTCATTATTTCCGTATTCATACCAAAAACATTATAATATAAGTGTCTCCCTTTCATCTTTACCCTCTATGAACATTTTACACATATACATAAGTAGCAGTTCCCCCGGTGTCGTTTCCAAATTAAATAGATGACCTCACGTTTCCACACTCACTCAAAATCATAAAATATATACCAAATACTAAGTACACATAGACAGGCTCACAAACCTACAAGGAAATTATACACAACGAGGAATACAGATGAATTTCCATTTCATCTTGTATACCAAAGAGCTCTAGTTTTAAATTCAACTGTATAGATATACGAATTAAGAGAAACACTCTCATTCCCACACACTCTTGAAAAAGTCATAGATATAGATAAAGAGAACTACAAAAACTTGGATTTGTGATCATTGATTACAAATCACGCCAAGTGCTGTCCTTGTATTTAAGACTCGAGAAAATTGCATATATATCTGTATTTATGGCGTACATGTATTTATGAATAAAACATAAGATGGAGGTAAAGGCTAACCTGAACTTTGATGAGATTCTATTTAAAGAATTTAAAGGTATGTTCTTCTCTTCACCTCGGCGGGATCTCCATTTCCCCCATAATTTCCGGAGCTCACTTCGAACTTCCCCATTCAATAGGCAGTAGAGAACAGATACAAAGAAACCCTGTGTGTATATAGGCACACACGCATATACATTATTCAACTTACATATTCATTTTACGCAAATACCTACTATAGGCTTCATCAAATTCATCTCATATCAATATCAAGTTGTTGTCATAATAATATTTTCCCTTTGCACATACCTGGAAACTAGCAAAGAGTTGGTCACAGAATAACCAAATGATTTCAATCAGTGGATTTTTGTTTATGTAGTAACTCATGCCCATAAAAACCATGTAGTGGACACCAAACAATGGCACGAGAACTAATGTCGACTTGGCCCATTTCCTATACAAAATGACAAAACATCATAAAATTTTTTCAAATTTCCAAATAAGAAAATGTCTAGAAAAATTAATTGTCTAGAATTTAAATAGACAATACAGAATTACAGACGGGCGGACAGAGAGAGAGAGAGAGTGCTCGGTAAAAAAATTCTCATATCGTCAAGATCAAGATTAAATAATAATCAAATTCCATTTGTACATAATTAATTTCCAAACGACGTCAATTAAATATTTTTACATTGTGCAAGTTTTTTGAGTGCAGGACCATACCTATACCTGTATTTCCTGGTCTCAAAGGACACGGCTGACTGAAGTTTTACTAACAACACTGTATATAAAATAAAATGTTCATAATTATGAAATTTGTAGCCCGAGATGGAGAAATCCTCAAAAATTAGGAAATATAGCTAAGGAGAGAGAAGAAAGAAGAAAGTAGATACTAACCTCGGATGATATTTAGAAATAATATGAAATTAAGCTGGAATGAAATCAAACCATCACAATATAATTGCAATTTGTACTCCATTTCCTCATTTGTGTACATAATGTATTTTCAAAAAATGGAGAGAAGAATTAGAGCTCACTACAATGGCGATGATAATCGGAGCTTTGATTATTAGAAACAATGAAAATCCTTCCCCAGGATTGTCGTGAGTTGTCCAGCAGAGCGTGTCATCTGCATAAATTCTGGCAAGAACCCAAGAACCAACCACAAGGATTGGAGTTCCTATATATATATATATAGGTATAAAAAAGAAAGTTCCGGTTACGTCGAGTCATATAGTCGTCTGCATATTAAATGTAGATTAAAAAGTTGCTCCTTTATATTTATATTTAAGAAGATTTTGGAATTTCCCTGTGTATATCTTTATTGCTCTTTATTACCCCAACCGAGAATGACATAAAGCGTAATGGCACTCGAGTCCGAGAAAGGTGCCAAGAAGATGAGGTTGTGCAAGTACAATCCTTCCATTAGGATCCATGCATAGTTGGCCACAATTCCATACTGCCAAAGACTAATGACAAATTTACATTCCCAATTCTAAGGATTTAATCAAACAGAAAAAGAAAAAAAACGAATCATTATATATAATTACTATAATTCTATTCAGTTTGTTGCTATTCAAACATGTACATTTTAAGGATCGTTTCTCTGACCGGATGTTTGTTATTGAAAGAAAGTCCGACGGTTTCATCGGAAATGATGGAATTTCGAAGGCCCAAGCCGTCAACAAAGAGAGCTGCCTTCAGCACAGACATGAAAGCTCGGAGCATGAATGATACAAATAAATGCATATGGAGTGTATTCCGTGGACATCGGAGCTTTCTACAGTATATACATACAAAAAAGAAAACATACTCGTATTTTTATTAATTAGATAAAAAATACGAGAAACCGCGTAGTAGATTTAATTTTTTTTGTTCTGAACCTTACTTTATGGACATGAGAATGAAAAGAGCTAGAAATAGTGCAACAAAGGAGACGGCATAGCCCACATTTGACATTCGCTTGATCACTGGCAGCCAGTTCTATATCAAAATAATGTACACATTTGAGTATTGCATTTCAGTCAGATAACTTTTCCTCGTATATTTCTTAAATTCTTTCCATCTCTCTATCGCTTACAGTAATAACGTCCGGTGGAGGAGAAGGAAGGATTTGACAGTTTGAGAAATTTGTATACGTTTTCGCCGTGTCCAGTCTCCATTGCCATTCGCCCAGGGATGTGCAAAGACGGCTGGCATATTCCTGAAAAAATAATATAAAATTCAAAATGGTAAATTCTTCAAATTCCCTAATTCCTTCGCCTTTCTTGACATTCTTTGCACTCGCGTTCATCGCATTTTACAAAGTACAAAGTAAATAAATTAAACAACTGGGAGAAACTAACAGAAATTGAGTTGAGACGTTGCCAAAAGTGTGAAAATTTAATAGAAAAAGAAGTCTTCAGATGATCATGAGCCTTCACGGTAACGGCAACCAAATAAAAAACAATGGTCTATATCTTATGAATAAATTATCAAAGCATTTGCCCTTGAATCTTGGTTATACTCTTCAGTATTCAGACTCAAACGTATATTTCCTCCTCATTATCATGTGCATGAAAAAGGCATACAGAGATGAGAGAGAAAAATAAGGTCTCTGGACCATCTCATTTTAGCTTGTTCGAGTGTCACATTTCTTTGAGCCTCGCTTCTCAACCTCTATATTTATAAGAGTCTCACTCCCAGCATTATTTTTTCATTATTTTTTCATTATATTCATTAGTCAAAAGCAGACTAAGCTACCGTTCCATTCCTTTCCTTTGTTTCTCACGAGTCAGCCGCATGAACGTTCATATGCTGTATGCTGTAGGAGGGGAAGAAGGAAAGCAAAAAATGGATGTACCTACATTTTGTGCAATAAATACTTGAGAGAGTATTTATCCGTCATCGTTTATAACGCACATCCCCGAACAATTATACATTTGTAAAAAAGCATACAATATTCATATAGTCTGAAGCTCGGGGTACATTGGAACAGACAGGTCGAGAAAACTATATACACATTTTAAATTATACAATTTATAATTTACGGGGAGAAAACTGTCGCATTTTTTCCTACGCCTACAAAGAGACGTTGTACGTGTTCCAATTCCTCAACTACATACACGAATTTTACTTGGAAAATTCTCCGACTCTCCAAACTCAAAAATTGACGAACGAAATTGACTGATGAACGAGAAAAGAAAGAGAATGATGCGGAACTCACACACGCTGTATACGTAATAAAGATATGAGTTGCATCACAGGAATGAGTAACAAAAATTGACGTGTCATTAGTCGCTGCAGCACACATTCTCTGTTCTGCTCTGCATAGCCTTTCATTTTCAAAGTACACTTTCAAAGTAAACTAATGAGACATTATTTTGAGAAATATACAGGGATATATAGACAATAGAAAAAGAATGTCCTTGAGCAAAACTTGAAACTCTTATAAAAAGCTTCTATACCGTTTACTTTACATTTTACTCAGGGAGGAGAAAGTTCGAGCTGCACCGGATATGACATTGAAGGATTTGCTAAGGAAGATAAATAGTTGTGCATCCGTATCCTGATGAATATAAATAATGCGACTTTCCATTTGGAAATAATCCACTTTTTTATAAAAACAAATCTACTTCAACATAAATACGTTCTGCTTTTCTGCTTTTGACACGACCTTAATTCTGCTGCATGCGGGTCCGAAAATGTAAAATATCCTACATTGCCATTTTTACATGGCCATCATCCCAGACTTTGAGATAGTTCAATAGAAATGTACAGTTTACATATACCTATGACAATTGTGCAGCAGGATTGTGTGGATTCTCTAGTGAGACATTGGCTTATGAAGTTTCCCATTTAAAATGGAATATGTATACACACAGATAATATGGATAGATGAATGAAAGGGATGATGGAGAAAGGTGGGAATGAATGGAAGAGAGAAAGCTGAGAGAGAGAGAATGGATTAATCTTGTACGTTCGGTAGGAGAGAGAAAGAGAGAGAGAGGAATGCTCATGTTTCATCATTATTCGAGCAGTTAGCCACATTTAAAGGACGGAAGAATGATTATGGAAGTCTTATAAACGCAAATGTAGATAAAATGTACCCACCGAGTCAGAGTCAGAGTCTGTTGTTTATATTCTCGCAAGTCTATATTCTCTTTCTTTTTCTTTACTCTTTTATTACGGAGATTATCATGACTTTCCACTCTATCTCTCTCTCTCTCTACACATACTTCCAATTCTAAATGTAAGAGTTAACAACCATCTATGTACATACAGTTTTACACATTAAAGGGTACAACGACAACGACAACCCACCATCAACTATCATTATCATTATCATTACACACACAGATACACTTGACTGTCTCCCATCTCACACCCCCGTCTTTTTTTTGCATGTGCACACACACACACAAGTCTTTTGCATACTGTCTTTTATCTCATTCAACATCATTCTCTTTCACCAGAGCTTCCTCACACGTAAGAGAAAGAGTGGCGAACCCTTCACTTTGACTACTTTTCCCATCTCCATGCTTCGTTTGTCCCATTTCCTCTTTTCACTCGACGATTTCTCCACAAGGCTTTCTTTAAAACATATCAAAGGGAAAACTAAAAGAGCAAAGCATGAGATGTCTAAGGAAAGAAAATATTTTTTCCCCTCCTCCGTTATATCTTCTTGTGATTGTACATAAAAGCTTGTCTGTTCCCATGGATTGTCAATCTATTGACTCTTGACTTTTTCCATGAACATCGTATAAAAAATCTTTTAAATCCATCCAATGGAAAATGAAGTTTGGACATAAAAAACAATGCATAACATATTTGAGAGAATATAGGTACGGTAAAAAACACAGACCTGTGGATTAAATCCTGGGATGTAGTTGGGACATGGGAGTTTCTGAAGGAAATCCGCTCGCGTCCGTGGCCAGCACATGACAGTGTCCCAAAATGGTGGACAACTTTTACTCGCATCTATAAAAGAAAGTTTCAATGTCAGAGTCCTTCATCAATTTTTTTCTGCACACAAATCATTCATTTTTTATAGTTCTCCAAACTTCCAGAGTCATTATGAAAAAAATTATCGGGATTGATCGATTCATTCATCTTCTTGTGTGTATTTGTATTTTTGGAATATGTGATTGAAAAATTGTGAAATGTAAACGTAGGTATTTGTCGGCGTTTTTTTCCTTCGACATATATAGCTGGATTTTGTATTTGAATTCTGGCTGTCAGAGTTGAATGTCTCGTCTAGAGAAATCCGACTCAGTTGAACTGAGACGGATTCATTTCCTTTTACACACGTTCCCTGTACATCTGTAGTGAACTTTACATCGTTTACCATCTAAACTCTAAGTGCAACACTACTCAATTCACTTAATGCAGTTCCGCACAGTATCGATCCCAAAATGACTTATATTTTCTCCCCAATCCCACAATCCAACAGACAAATATGATGGAAAAGGGAACGAGACCCAAACAGATGAATGACATTTCCCCATTCTGTGTACACTTTCCTCTTCTCATTATTCCGCTTTCTAGTTTTGGTTTGGGTTTGAAAACTGTCAATTTTCAACGTGTACTATACTTTCTTCATCTCTCTACCGATCTCTCACATTTTATCCAGACTCTCCTCTCAAAAATCTCGGCACAAAACATACGGGATCAAATTTTTAGCAATCTTTCTCTTGACTTTTCTACTTTTTCTGTACTCCGCATAACTTTCCCCAAAATCCTTAAAATATATATACAGAAATAATGTTGTGTGTTCTCGGTGGAATAGAAGACTGGTCACAGAGAGGGTGAAAGTCCAAGGTAAGAGGTTGTAAAAACAAAGGCACACGTTGTGCATATATATATATATACGAGAGAGGAAACTCTGAAGAACGCTGTCAAACATGGAAAAAAATTGTTAAAGTGTAGAGCGCGGTAGAGAGTAATAACGGAGAAGATCGGGAGTACCGTGAGGAATCGTAATGGATAATGGAAAAAAATGCAATCGCGTTGATAGAACGGCTATCGAATGTACTAGGGAAACTCTTTTCAATCTGTGCATGGATCATATGTACATGGATCATATGTACATGTACATACGATACACATGTCCTTGATTCACCTCAAGTGTTTATTCCGGTTGTATAACCCAAGAGATCAGAGAGAGAGAGAGAGAGAGAGAGAGAGAGAGAGAGAAAGTTACCGAGTCAAGTCAAGGACTGTACACGAGAGATGTGAGCTGAGTTAAAAAGTATTAAAAAAAGTTTTTTTTAGACTCCATCTCAATATTTTGTCGACATTTGGAGGTACATGTGTATACAGACATACAGAAAACTCTTTCAAATAATCTCGATCCTCTCTCTCTCTCTCTAAATACCGCAAACATCCACACCGAGACACATTATAAAAAAAAAACTTCAATCCAAAATGCAACTGTTAAAGTCTAGGCTGTGGATTTTGTGAGTACTCAAAGTGAGTTTAAGTATTAGAGTATGAATTTTCAAGGATTCTGAACATGGACTGCATTTCGGCAGGGACTTGGATTTTCGGCTGAGTAAACATGTCGTGTATGTATGTGTCATGTGTGTGTGTGTGTGTGTGATTTTTTGAGGAGAGCATTAAACATCAAGTGTAAGTTAAAAGTGGATGTGGATTTGAAATTGAAGAGTTTTTTTGACAGTTATTCCGGCATACACCGGAATACAGACAGTCAAATCTGACTGGGGGGAAAGTGAATCCAAATTGTAAATTTACTTGATGTTAAGATGCTCCCAGGGCTTTTGTCCATCTCATCAATTTCCTTCAGGCACTCAGCTTTCTTCTCCAACATGGACTTCATAAACAAACCCTTCTGACTCTCTCCCATATCTGTCAACCAAAAAAAGAAGAAAGAAATACAATTTAAACAAAGAGCAAATAGAGACTCGTAGACACCAGTAAGCAAAAAACAGATGTACGATACAGATACTAAAGATTCCTGTAAAAATGCTTTTAGCCTTATAAGTTATAAGCTTAGAATTCTCGACTCTCGATTCTAACATCTGAATTCCGAATTTGGAACTTTCTCTCCAACGAATCTTTACAACAGACAGTACACTTCTAGTTTCCGGTTAAAACTTTGATTGTTATTCAAACATATGTACAAAATAATACTTTTGCTAATTTCTAAGTTTCAAGCTTCCGTTTGACCGTTTCCACCACTTTTATTTTTATTTCCAAAACACGTTGTACAATGTAAATAAAACTCATTTTGGAGGTTGGACTTTCACTCAGTTCCATATAGAGAAAATACAGCGACAGCAAAAAAAAAGACAGAGAATTGTGTATTTTGAACAGCACATGTGAAAAATGACTTTGGAGTATATAGTTTGGATGAGTGGTGAAAGATAAGAAAGAGAAAGAGAAAAGGAAAGAAAGAGATGCAGCAATCCATCTACAAATTATAATTGAACCCTTGAAAAATGATATATATTTTGTTTTTGTCTCGACAAGAGTACGCAGTTGAAAGCTCTACAAGTTATTGCAGCGATTGCATGTTTTTTTGTTCAGGTTTTCACATTGGTCATCCAATGGATTTTCCACTTTGTATGTACATAACAAATCTTGGGCTCTCTCTCTCTCTCTCTCTCTGCATTAAACCAGGCCGAAAGTTTACTAAAATATCTGACGGATGATTCTCTTCAACTCCTTACCATCATCTCTCTCTCTCTCTGTCTTCCTTTTCCCGTTATTTTCTCCTTATTGTTCGAAATAAAGAGAGAGGGAGAGAGAGGAAGACTCCTCCTGTGCTTTTCTTTGAGGTTTTTCCACGGAATCAGCAGGAGAAAGAGAAAGTACCAAAGGATTTTGTTGCGTGAAAAGTGAAGAGGGAGAGAAAGGAAGTGGAAGTATATGTATTGCAATTTTTGTATATATTTCGTGTGTGTGTGTGTGTCCGTACCTCTCATTTCATCGCACCTGCTAACTCCATTCATCCTCTGTAGGTTTTTTATTTTCACCCCAGCGACTGTTCCAAAGTGGAACTTTAACAAGAATTCGTATACCCATCCTCTTGTTTTTTTTCTTTTATTCTTTTCTCGCTATGAGAGGGAGAGAGAAATAGAAAAGTGCTCTTTTCTACTTTTCCCCATTGTTCATCAGCGACACTTTCTCCAAAAATATGTATGAACCGTCCAGCAACAACTGCTTAAACCTCAAATCAATTCAAGTAGACCGGCAAGAAAATTCACAGGAAACGTATTTACAGATACAAGCCGTGTGGTCGGCCATATCCTTTGAATTTGTAGATTTTTGTCATGAGATTTTGTTGGCTTAACCGCGGTGTTCGAGACGGAAAAGTGAAAGTCGGCAAAAAAAAAAAAATAATTAAATTTTAAATGTCAACTCCCAAAAGCCGTTAATTAAATTGAGCAGTCATTTTTCTCAGGGTTTTGAAACCAAATCAGATATCTGATTTGAAATCTTTGAATTTTCAGAGTATATAGGAATTAGGAATACGGAAATGAAACAGAATTTAAGTTTATTGTACCTACATTCTGTATATTATCCCGACTGTACACATTTTATCCTTACTTTTGCGTTTCTCTGAATTTCCTACCCAAACTATTCTCCCCCCTCCCAATGTTTTAAAAGAGAATCCTCTTTGATTCTCCCATTTCGCTTACGCCCGGATGAGGTTCAAACAACGAGGAAGGAAAGAGGAAAGCCATTGCCGTGCAACATTCATTGAATGAGAAAACCTTTAGAATTTAGGAGGATTCCGTAGGATTTTTTGAGATGATTTTCATCTCCATCTCCATGAAAGTCCGTATTTATAATGAGATAAAGAAAAGGAAGCTGAGCCAGGAGGAAAGCGTAAGCCAGAGTCAACCGTTGTCAATTCCCCCCCCCCCCCCCGAATTTCACAGAGTAATGATATAAGTACTGAGTAAATACATGCACGAACAGGTTTCAACTGATTTTCTGGACTATATAATAAATATACCTTCCTCACAGTCACAGTCGTACACTCACAAAAACTACTTTGAAATTTGAAGGTAGACATGCGGTCTTTTCTCTCCTTTTTGTGTAACTTCATACTTTGCAACTACCAATAGTTAACAACATTCATTCTGAGTCTTTTTATCCTTTTGTTTTTTACTCTTCTACATACATAAAAACACACACATATACACAGAACAAACTAGCCTAAATTCTTACGTAAACACACAGAATAACGGAAAAGGAAAGAAAGTTCTGCTGTGTCTAACAAGGAGGAAATCACTAAAGAGAAACGACTACAAACTACAGATATAAATACTTATTACATGCATGAGTACTTTTTCGTGTAGTCTCTTTCCCCATTTTACTCTCAAGACCTTTGGCTTTATAATAAAAAAATAATTTAATTCTCTTTTATCATCATCATCATCATCACCATCGCATCGTCGTTGTTTGCAAGTTTTACATAAAAAGAAAAAAGAATATTAGTGTAAGAGTGTCAGCATCCGGGCATGAAAAACCTGAACATCTATACGTTTAGCCTTTAGCCCAGCTCAGTGGAATACTGAAATGGTCTTGTAGGTATGGTATGTGTCAGAAAATTAGAGCTGTGGAAGGTTAAGGAGTCAATTAGGTTAGTTTTTTTTGCTATGCATACATACGATACATTAGTATAGGGAATGGGATTTTTCTTCATGGAAGGTGGTTGAAAGTAGGAAAGGGAAATAAGAAGAATCCGGAGGGATTTCAGGGTGACGAGAGTTCTTCCTCTTTCCTGTGTGTGTGTGTTTGTGTGTACACACTAAAGACTATAAACACTATACAAAAAAATAAGAAATTTGAAATTCTTTTTACCTCTATAGGAGCATCCCTTCACACAAATAAGGCTCGCCTAATACGTATATATATTATGTATGTAGACTAGAGAGTATATACGAATAATATGGCCTCCAGTATAAATAAAATACCTACTTTTAAATGGGCCATCAGCTGGTGAACAAGATAAACTCGAGATAAACTGTCTCATCTTCCGCTCTCACATTGTACCGAATTACCGCTCTCTTACACAATTATTAGGTATTAGGTATTTCATATACAGTGACGATACAGAGTAATGCGAAGGAAGTGAGACGAAAAATATCATGGACCACTTTAGTCTCCAGTTTTTTTCAATGTATACAGAGTATACAGACGGTCAAAGTCCAAATGAAAAATGAAAATGAAAGTATAATACACACTTGACTAGCCGTAGGAAATCCAATAAAAGGAAATGAAGATGAGAGTCTGAGCATTTTGTTTCCTATGATAAAGAAAATCTAAGGTCCTCTATGCCTCTATCTGTTCGTGCAGTAGAACGAATATACAGATGGTCACATCGTTTATATATAAGATATATCCAATGAAAATTGGAAGAAATGAAAAAAAACAAATGTCAAGTGTTCACATGAGTACAAGTGCTGATATATAATAATGTGTAGAAGAGCCTTGATGCTGCTGGGGGTATGTCGTCGTCGTTGTTGTTCGACTGTCTCCCTCGCTGTCCTTTCTCGAATGTGATATAACATGACAATAACAATCCATGATGATACAAGAACTTGTCTGCCTCTTCCACATCTGTACTGTCTACTGTGAACTATACTGTCCTATCTAAATAGTTTTTACACATTGCCCACGCAGCGTCCGGGAATCAAGAGTGTAGAATAATGCGGCTTTTCTCTATTGTATATCAGTACAAATGAAGAAGACGCCTTATCAGAGCTTTTTTTGGAGCGTAAAATGGTTTCCTTATTTTTTGAGTCCAGAGTTTGTACCAAAATAGACTTAAATAGACTTCACTCATGTGCTCATATGATGATGATGGCATTGACATGTTGGTATAATGATTTCATTTCCTTATTTTTCTAAAATAATCAGGGTAAAAACCCGGAGACAATTGATTGATATTTTTGATATCCATGTCAATGACGACAATGACAATTTAATTTAGTTGATGTGTAATTCGGCACTCAACTAATTTAGTTGGCATCATTTCTTTTGCATGAAATCAAATTGATTGTGACTCGCGTGCAAACATCTATTGATTAAATCAATAGATGTTTGCACGCGAGTCACAATTAAAAAAATGAAAAGGAATGAAATGTGCAAGACAATTCAAAGCATAGTCACGTGCAAACACAGGAAATGGTTAATTCTAAGAATAAACGAATGACTGTGGTTCACGTATGAGAGGTTTCTTATTATAACGGATGAAATGATTCTAATTCGCATGATAATAAGATACCTTTCAATCGTCAAAGAGTTTTCAGCCGCAGTTCTGATGGTACTCCATTGATTTTTTTGGGCTTTGGTGTGTACATAGTTTCTATATGAAAGAGAAAGGAAGAGATAGACTATCTCGAAACAAAAAGTTTTAAAGTAATTAAAATCTGCAATGAATTTCGATTGGTGTCCACTCTGAACTCTGCTTTGGATAACTTCGGTATATACGAGTTCAAATAGGAAGATGAGAAACTTTAGAGTTTTGAGCAAACGTTCTTTATGGAATGAAGAAAGCACAAGAGGTGAAAGGGAAAGAGTGTAATAGAACAGAAGAGGGAAAATCACATTAGAAATTTCCCTTGAGAAACGCTAGGACTTTGTGTAATATCATTCTTTTAAGCTAAGTTGAAGATGAACAAGAACAAGAACAAGAACAAGAAGAAGAGGAAGAGAAAAAGAAAAGGAGCTGAAGCCTCCAAAAAATTCTAGGCTCATTCCGTGAGAAACGACAAAAGATGGGGAAAGAGAGAGAGAGAGAGAGAAAGATAGAGGAAGAGGATGAACAAAGGAAGCTTCTAACACGTCATGTTTTTTAATCAAGAAAAGTTTACAAAATTGAAAAATATGACAGAACATTTTGGTCTGCTCCCAATGTGTGTCACATAAGAACCTCAAGTTTCCCCTTAAATTTACAATTCCCCACACACTTGCTCTCCCTTTATCTTTCTCTCTTTCTCTCTTTCTCTGCGTCAAGTTAAAAACAAAAGGAATGGGGACACGCTTCCCTCGTTTCTCTCGTCATTTGACTCATCATCATCATTGTCATCATGTTTGAATCATTTGAGCTGACATTGCTCAGCCGACAGAACCACGCACATCATCAACATGATAACAACAACAGTAAAAACATGAACAACATTGATTGAAAAGTTGACAAAACTTTGTGCAATTATGACAAGGACAACCAACTATCAGACACTCCGTCGAGTCATCCTCATCATACATAAATAAGTACATGTCAGACATTTCAACTTTCACTTGAACGCCAGTATACAAACTCTATACCTTTCTCTTTGTCTCTCTCAAAACCGTTAGTTGTAATAATGGTAATGACAGCAGACCCACACATATTTGCACACGCTGACAGTAAAACTCTTTGAGCCTCCCCATTTTTTGACATGCTTTCTCGTTAAATATCCTCACTAATTCTCACACCATAATAATTATTACCATTATTATCACCATTATAATTGACTCTGCCTCTCTTCCCTCAGTTCCTTTCATCATTCTTCCATGAAAAGAAAACCCTCACCAAAAAGATGAAAAATGGAAAGAGAAGGATTTGGTGACAGGGAAACATGAGAAACAAATAAGTAAAAATTACATGATGATTGCGTAAAATACAAGTGCTGTCCAAAAAACACATGAAGCTCTATTTATACCCGGACACATTCACACTCCTGTCGAGCTATTGACTCTTAAATGTCAAACATGAATAAAAAAGTACGACGTTTGTAGTAACAAATGCTGTAGGTAGAATTTCATGGGGGAAGGAACAAATGACAGCAGCAAGTGTGGGATAGAAAAAGACTGTATACAGATACGATTCACTTTCAGAACATGTCAAAGTCAAAGGAACGCTTCCTTTGTCGACCTTTCCAATCTCAGTTGTTATTAATACAGCTGAACAATCTTTATACATTCAAATTTTAAATGTCCCTTTTTTCATACTGAAGTCATACAGATATTTGTTTCACTTTTTGGAAACTGATAAAATGAAAAAACAATCCCAATTCCCACGGCACAATTTAAATATGTAATTAATTAAAACCCCCAATGAACACTGAAATGTTCAACGACTCAAGTTGCAGTTTGCACTGACTGGAATTTTTTACTATGTATGTATAATTATTTGGCAAGTTTAAACTTTGCACTTACCTTTGGATTTGTATGGGTAATTTCCTCTTTTTATTTTGTATCCGATATGCACTTTGTGTAACAAAGATTGTTAGTGATTAACCTGGAGGTCAGAATCCCATGTAAAATATAGAATCGTTTTAAACTATATATTCACAAACCATATGTTCACGCACTCAGCCCATATCACTATACACACCGAATTAAGTATTCTTTGAGTGTCTGTTCAAGTCTCGGAGATGTATTCTTTGTAATTTTTAGTGTCCGTGTTTTGAATGATGCTGGATGATGTTGGATGATGTTGGATGTTGTGGAACCCACGAACCATGTTTTGGTCTAGACTGTATATAGATGATGTTGCTTTCTCAAACGACGCCGACTGACTGCCTGATCCTCCAGTCTCCTCCAGTCATTCTCTCCATATTCCTACTTGTTTCGGCCGAAATGATGATGAGGTCGACAAAGAGAGAGAGAGACGAGGGGGGAAAGCACTGGGTACACCTACACTATACATAATACAAAACAATACACTGTGATCTTTCGTTTTTGTCTTTCATTCTTTTACTTTTACTCATATAGCTTCTTGCCCACATACACTCCAAGTTGTAGTAGTAGACAAAAAAGCATCGACTTCCTTTTGTCCGATATGCGTGATGATTAGGGGAAAATAAGAATAAGAACACGAAATATCTTAGAAATCCTTCAGTTATTTTCTACACTTTTATATTGAGTGGCAGTGGCAAAGTTTACTTCAAGGGGGAAACGGGAAGACAAGAGAAATTAAAGTTGATGGGTGATAAAGTATAAGAGAAAGCTAAAAAAAAAAAAAAAAAGTAGAAGGGAAAGTGAAACGAGAAAAGTGCCCGGAAGAATACGAATGTGTGCCACGAGACAACAATTGACTCTAAACTTGACTCCAGGCCAAATATACCTAGGTATGTAACAAAAACAAAAACAGACAAAACAAATCGTACCCTTAGAAAAAACAATGAAATTCTACAATAATTTTCGTTTCCCACATGAAACAAAAGTTCTAGTGGGATTCTCCTTGGATTCTCACCAATTTTTTTCGTACAGTCTCTTGAGTCCTTGAGTGTTCAAGAAATTTTATACTTGACTTTTTTAAAATGAAATTTCCATTAAATTGTCCAACTCGTTCGTCGACTATGTAGGGAGGGAAGTCAAATAATTTCCATGTACATACTTTACATAGTTTCCGATTTTCGATATTGTGTTGGAATTTTTTGGAAGGGTGTAAAAATGCTTCAGCTCAACTAAAACCTACTGAAATATTATTCATCATTGTTGACTTTCCCCTCATACGTTTTTTCCAATACATATATACATGTAGGTATGTATTCCCATTTACAGTGTATTGACGAGTCGGGTCACGTACGAGAGTTGACAGGATAAAAAAGACTGATATGAATTTCCCCAAACTATTCTCAACTTTCACCGTCACTGGTATGTGTTTCACTTGCTCATGTCCAGATATAAATAGACTGAGACCACCATGTTTTCCTTTCACATACACAAAGTCTCTCTCTGTTCCAGTTAGCTCGTTAGGCGTGGAGTTTTGGCCTTTGAATCTCTCTGAATCAGAATCTGGACGTGAATTTGGAAAAGGAGGAGATTATGTGAAGATAGTAAAATGGTAAAGGAAGCAGATTGTGAATGATGTTTTCTTCCAAATGTGTCTAGTGCCCAGCTGGAGCTAAAATCATCTCAAACATCTCCCTCCTCCTCCTCCTCCCCACCATTCTTCATTACAACTATTAAGACACACATGGCGATTTTCACCGGAAGAAGAAAAGAAGATTCATCCAAACTCCAAACCTCGAATATCAGTATGATGGAAATAGACCTCACCTTTTGACTCAACTTTTGTGGTTTCCCTTTTCTCTTCCCCGTTTTCCTCATCTTCATCTTAACTCTCTTTACCTTTAGTCATTTCACGAGTACAAATTCCTTCATCAAAACATTTCCCTCCGTGTTCTATTGACATTCTTCATCAGATATTCCAAGTTGTGTACTACGAGAGAGTATAAGTAAGTTGGCGAGTGGAGAGCACCCAGAAGCAACCACTTTTGTGTAATATCCTTGTTTAAAAAAAAAATGAGTTCCACAGCTGCCGTGTTGGCTCTTTTCTTGTTGATGATATTGGCTCTTTATATTTATGACATCAATTTTCCTACTTCCACATCCATCCAAGAATTTCGTGCAGATAAAAATGAAATGAATCGTTATAATCGTCGAACGAGAAGTTGTTTGAGACTCTGACTTGAGGCTCGACCAACATTTGACCTTATTGATTGTTGATCAATTCATTTACAAGTAGTAATATGCATTTGTATGATGCTCAGGGCGTTTTCCCACCTGAATTTCTGAGTATTAATGATGAAATAATTGATTGTCTCATCTGTTAGCCTAATTTCAGCTAGCTACTAATTACACTCGGTATTGACAATATATTCAGTGAAATGATGAGTGGGTGAATATTTATATACTATTCAGCAGCACAAAAGGTCCGGATGCAAATTAGGTGAATTTTTTTCATCTGTTAAAACGAAACTACTTAGGTACTTATTTAATTTGCCCTTAATTTGCAGATAGTCCGATTCTAAAGAAAAATGAAAAACAATGTTAATCCTGAGTAGTCTGAATTTTGCACATGTACGAAATCCTCAATTATGATTTGACTCAATGCAGATCACATATTTATTTACATTGCAAATTTTTTCCGAGAGACTGACGCACTTACACTCCACACAAAAAGTGAGTAGGTATTTTTGAACACTTGCCCTTCACATTTCATTCCCAAGTGTGGAGACACGAAAAAATTATTATTTCCTGGAAAGTTTCCAGTAGAAATATACTACGTGCATGCGGTGGAGAAAAATGCAAAATTGTGTGTGTTTGTTCTGTGAAGTAAGTAGGATTTCAAAAAAGTTTGACAGGGAAATGCATAATATTTTTTCTTTATATATAGTGTAGAATGAAGTGTAAATTAATTTAAATTTCACTGGGACTTGTTTGTGTATGTACTGTGTGTATATGCAGGAGCAAAAAAGCTTTGAGACTCGTCTCAGGATTTTGTGTTAAACCGTCATGTAAAAATGTACAAAAAAGGAAGACATGTGTGCTTGCATTGTATACATACTTACTTACAGGAGAGCTTTTGCCTTGATATTATTCATCTCAATAACGTTTTTTTTCGAATGTGCTTCAAAGGAAGGAAATTGTACATTTTATCTCTTGGATTTTTTTTGGTGTGGGGATGGCAAAATGAGAACAAAACTCTTTGTTGTGAAAGTGTGTGTATAGCTACTGAGTAAATAAAAGAAGGATGAGAAATAAGAAATGGTTGCAAGTGAGTGTGTTGAAAGTTTACATTTTGAGTGTAAAGAATTCATTCATGGCTTTCTCTCTTGATTTGATGATTTCCCTTCAAGTTGCTACTGCTGTCGAAAAGTGGAGAGATGGAGAGAGAGAGAGAGAAATTTTGGTGTAAATAGTTGATCGATGTTATGAAATTCCCCATAGACTGTGGTGGAGAGATGAAGTGGAAGAGAGAAATGTGATTATTTTCATTCTCTCTCTCTCTCTGTCTCTCTCCTCAACTTCTCACACATATCACTCATGTATTAAAACATGGATTTTTTTCCAAGAAAGAGAGGAAACCTCTATAAATTAATCTAGCACAAATATATAGACATTTACATATCCACCCATGTGTATCCATGAGGGCATTATCCGTATAGGTATATATGGATTGTGGTTGTGATGAGGAATCCTGAGAATTACTCCAACAATCCAATTCCACAGCATCAACATTCCTATCATATCTTGTATTCTTCCCTGTTCTCTTGGCAAATCCTCAAGATCCGCTGCTGGACAGCATTAAAGTTGAAGAAAATTTGAAGAGATACAACAACAACGCAAACATACACACACACACACACTCATATAGGAAAATAAATGAGAAATATTCCTGAGAACATTCCAATTGCTGCTGGAGTTTTTACAGTTATCAATGATAACTTACCATTACAATTTCGAGAGTTGAGAGAGACTTTGTTTTTACTTTACCTTCCGATGTTGTACATATTTTAATACAACATCATTGTGTTGTACTTAAAGTATAAACCAAAAAGTAATTTGGGAGCATCCAAATCCCACACACGTATATATAGTCCATGAAATTTTAAAGAGCCTTCCGACTCGGAATATGTATGAACATGAACGCTCAAGTGGATTTGGAACTTGCTGTTGTATTATTATTTATTTACTATCACTTTGGAGTAGATTAGTATTTCCTTGCCTATCTGATGTCTGATTAGAGTGTGTCAGAAGTCACGACTGTGTTTATCCACTGGTCCATCCCTCCCTTTCTCATGATATTGAGTGACAATGCGCTCTCCTCCACAACAGCAACAACACAGCGATAAAACATACGTAATTTAGGACATTTATGCATATGTGTATTTTACACATTACCAAAATTGCTAAAATTACTCCGTTGAGACTTATAAAAGGGGAAAGCGAGCTGTATATTTCACACAGTTCATAAATTGTAATTGTTATGATAATCATGACGTATTTACGTATACCTATCATATGAACGTGCTCAGGAAATTGAAAACTGAAATGTGTCTATCAAGTACCTTCAATTTTATTACATTGTCAATCTTGATTCGGACTTGTTTCCAAATCGCATGTGAGCCAGAGTAATTGAGAAATGGGGACGCTTCGTAAAATGAGAATTAAGCTAAAATCTCTGGTTCTATAAGCAATGCTTATTAAGCATACTTTGTTGTACTTCGAAATTTCAGATTTCAGTATAGGAACACAAAAATTGGACTTTTCAATTTCTATCACAAGGAAATATAATTAATAATTAAATGCATTCACGAATATAAAAAAAACTGCTTCACAATTATATTGGAAAAAATGAAACATTTACAATTGAAGAAATTGAAAATTCTTATCTCTCTTCTCTATGCTAACTTTGCGTGGGAAATGGAACAGGACTGTTTCGACACGAATAATTTAGAAAAGACAAATAGATTATTTAGAATTGTGTGGCTAGCAATAAATCTATACTTAACTAAACGAGAATATTTAACTTATTATTTATTTATAAAAGTTTTATTCTAATTATTACTTTATTATTATATAAATTATGTGTATTGGAAATAATAATTTTGTGATAAAATGAGGCGAAGTCAAGCTCCAAGTCAGATAGCAAAAAGTTCTAAAAGACAAAAACTGGTAGTCATAAACAAAATTAAAGTTTCGGACCATGAAGCTCTAATTCAGAAAATATTAAGCAAACCATACAAATGTCCAATACCTGGTTGGAAATCAAATGGTCCACCCAGAGCTTTGGGTCCTCGTAAAAGCACGGGGAGGAGAGCCGTTCATGATCATGATGCTCCAAATGCCCTTGTTTTGTACACTCCAGACTTACCTCCCCCTGGGGTACTCCAAACAGTAAGTTATTTTTTATATACAATATTTAACGCACAATGTTTGGGTGTAAATTGACAACTCTGTTCATATACATATATTTGTTTGTATAAATATAGAACACAGAAAATCAAGAAGTTCATGTTGTGGTGGATCCAATCTTAGCAGATATTTTGAGACCTCATCAACGGGAAGGAGTTAAATTCTTGTGGGAATGTGTGAGTGGTATTAGGATTCCAGGGAGTTTTGGAGCAATTATGGCTGATGAAATGGGTTTAGGAAAAACTCTACAAGTCGTCACACTAGTTTGGACCCTTCTAAAACAGTCACCAAAAGGACCACCGGAAGTCTTTAATGCTGTCATTGTGACTCCATCAAGTTTAGTCAAGAATTGGGCCAATGAATTTGTGAAATGGCTTGGGCCGGGTAAAGTAAATACTCTCGCCATCGAAGGTGGAACTAAAGATGAAATCGACAAGAATTTAAATAATTTTGTGATGTCTCCAAAGATGAATGCTCGTAAAGTTCATACTCCTGTACTAATTATCTCCTATGAAACATTCCGTCTACACGCTGATGCCATGGGTAAAGGGGAAATTGGAATCATTATTTGTGACGAAGGCCACCGTTTGAAAAATCGGGAGAATCAAACTTACAATGCTTTAGGTAATAATTATAACTAAAAAAAACATACAAGTACTTCGTCATAATGATTCGTAGAATAGAATAACTTCAATACCAATGTTAAAAGGATACAGAATGAATTATTAATATAGATGGATGTTTTTGCTTGTATTACTACCACAGTTGGTCTCAAATGCAAGAAAAGAATAATTCTAAGTGGAACACCCATCCAAAACGATTTGCTCGAGTACTTTTCTTTGGTTCATTTTGTCAATGAGGGGATTCTAGGGACAGCACAGGAATTTCGAAAGAATTACGAGTTACCTATATTGAAAAGTCGTGATTCGAATGCCACCGATAAGGACCATGAGAAAGGACAAGAGAGACTTAGAGCACTAACTTTAGCTGTGGAACGGTGTATGATTCGAAGAACTCAAATTCTCCTCACAAAATATTTACCTCAAAAAGTGGAAATGGTTGTTTGCTGTAAAATGACTCCCAATCAATCTGAGTTGTACAAAGTTAGTTTTTAAAAAGTTGAATTCTTCTATTACATTATATATTATTTAGCTATGATCCATAATATGATGAAGCCGTTAAGAAAACCACCCGTGTGTTACTTTCTACTTTCCGACTTATAGCGCCTTGAATATTCTCGACGGTTACTGTTTGGCCCGTAAATACTTTGCTCAATGATTTTAATTGAATTAAAATTATGCAAATCATAGGTTTACTTTAATTTCGAATTTTTGGAGAAGCTTAACGACGATTTTAAACTACATTTTATCAGTAAAAATGGCTTAAGCTTGTCTTCAAAGATTCCACATATTCTGTTGTCTACGAACATGCAAAAAAGTGATTTTCTTCACACGGATGGTTTTCTGATAACAGTACTCATATAATATCAAACCATAATAATAATAATTATTATTATTATTATTATTCTATACAATACTTCATGTTTGTCGTAATAATAATAAATCTCTGAATCATAATGATAATAATTTAATTATTATTACGACAAAAATGATATGCACTGTGTTGTAGCAGTTATTCATATCATTCAGTATTTTATCATATTATTTCAGGTACTGGCCAAGCAGTTTATTAATGGAGGAAAAGGAACCAGTACTTTAGCTGCGATAACAAAATTGAAGAAATTATGTAATCATCCAGATTTAGCTGATGAAAATGTTCCTTCAAAATTAAATGTAGAGTTATCCGGAAAGTTCAAAGCTCTGGATCTTCTTTTGGCATATGTTCGCTCTACATCGGATGATAAAATTGTGCTCGTTTCCAATTATACACAAACAATGGATCTTTTTGAAAAACTGTGTCAACTTCGAGGCTATGGATTTATAAGACTGGACGGATCAATGGCTATTAAAAAGAGAATGAAAGTGGTTGATAAATTTAATGACCCAACAAGTAAAAATGAGTTTATTTTCATGTTGAGTAGTAAAGCGGGGGGCTGTGGACTCAATTTGATTGGAGCTAATCGACTAATTATGTTTGACCCGGACTGGAATCCAGCTAATGATGCACAAGCAATGGCTCGTGTTTGGCGTGATGGACAGAAGAAACAGTAAGTGAATTGCAATTGTTCCCGGAGAATGTATAAAAGTACAAGCATTCCTATACATCTTGTTTGTGCGTACACAAATTGTTTTATTTTATTTTGTGAAAACAGGTGTTTCGTGTACCGTTTCTTGGCCACTGGAACTTTAGAAGAGAGAATCCTTCAAAGGCAGTCTCACAAGAAATCTCTTAGCAGTTCCATTGTGGACGGTGACGAGGATCAAATTGCCAAAAAGTTTGATTTGGCCATGCTAAAAAAACTCTTTAAACTTGAGGAAGAAACTTCATCTGATACCCATGATAATCTCAAAGTGAGTCTTTCTGTAGACTTCCCTACGTTAAAATGCGTGTTGTACAAAATATTGTACTATACGATAGTTATTTATTTGACGTTTAAGCATAATAAGAAGATAATAATTTTTTAGCAAACTATCTCACATTAATTTTTATTATTTTCAGTGTAAAAGATGTGTAAACGGGATTCAAATTAAGAAACCACCAGAAGGCAGCGATTGCAATTCAGATTTGGGTGACTGGAATCATACAAAAGATCGGAAGGCCATTCCAGATTTAGCACTCAAGCAAGTTTGGGGTTCCGGGACTATATCTTTCGTCTTTCACCACATTTCCCATGAGCCGATTGTAGTCCCTTAAATTGTTACTAGTGATAGTAGTTAAGTATTATTTTTCCACCATGATAATCTCATTCAAGAATTCTTGCCGTACTGTACTGGATAAGTTTAATTTTGCGTACATTTTTTGATGACTTTTATCTTTATTCCGTCAGCTATATACATACATTCATGTCAGTAGTATTACAAGTTAAAACCGATTTATTGATCAGTATAATTTGTATAAGTATGTATTTAATCATATTGTGCTGGAAAATACCAAATACTCATATTTGTGCACACACAAAATGAGGGATTAATTAAATTTTTTTCGAAATTGAGGAAGCGTTCGTATTTACAATTTCCTTACATGTATATTTCCTTTATATACAATTAATTTTATCTATAGTTCAGTGCAAAGGTTTCTACATGCCATATTCTTGTACAATTTTTAAAAAATCGATGTATCCGTTTAGTAAATAGTAATTAAAAGATTATAATATATGATTTCAATTGTTAGAATTTGGTGAATATTTTTGCTTGGCGTACTGATAAACATGACAAGAATGAATAAATAGGTACATAATATGTATATTATACCTGTCCGGAATATTGCATTTAATGAAGTACACTTTCACCCACACAAATAAATTAGCAAAAATTGTCGGTACTTATTTTGGTTCAGCTTAATTTTCTCAGTGTGTTCTTTGATTAGAGAAGCTTGATCGGCAATGCAATCATTTTATTACTTTAGAGTTTTTTCCCCATCATATTGGCATAAACAATAGCTTTAGATTTAGTTGTAATATAGAATTTTCCAGAGCTTATTTTTTCAATTTTCGAAGGAATGCAAAATCGGTAGTAGATTTAGCGTTTAACATGTGATCATCACCTTTATCGCACCACCCCGCCCTGTACGGGCAGTTTCAAATGCTTCTAAAGATTCTTCAATGGAATAACGATGAGTGATCAGTTTTTTCACATCAACTTTCCCGGAAGCCACAATGGATAGAGCAGCTTTGTACCTACAATCGAAATGACAATATGTACATGCAGAATGAATAATAATAATGAAAATGTTTGCAAGACAAAATCAAAACTTCTTCCACAGGTGTTTTCTTACCCATTTTCATAGCAAAACACGCCAAGAATGTCAACTTCTCTCGTGGCAGCATTGACCAAAGGAACAGTGACTTCGGCTGGTGTGTAGCCTAATTGGAAGGGATTCGTCATGTAAAAAATTTAAAAACATAATTATCAAGTATTTTGACATGTATATACATGTATACACATACCTACGAGCACAACCTTTCCTCCGGATTTCGCTGCCTGTACACAAATTTAAATTTAAGTCAACTGTTTTGACCAGTCATTTTTGGGACAGTGATGTAAATTTCAATTCATTCATTGTGGAAATTACAAGAATTGCAGCTCGAATGGAGATTTCAGCCCCACTGCACTCAAATGTCACGTCTGGCTGCTCACCCAAGGCCTCGACGACTTTGTCAGCAAGAACTTGAGAGTCAAAAGTTCCATCAACGAAGATCGTATGGTCCACACCGAGCTCCTTGGCAAACTTCAGACGGTCCTCTCTCACATCACTCATGACAATCTTGGACGCTCCCATGTATTTAGCGACCAAAAAATTAATTAGCCCTATAGGCCCGGCCCCGCAAATGAAAACTGTTTGTCCCAAAGAAAGTTGAGCTCGTCTTGTGGTTTTTACGCCCACACAAAGTGGTTCACATAAAGCAGCTTCCTCAAATGAAACATGATCAGGGATTCTACACATTCGTAAAAAAAAAGTTCATTATATGTAGATTCCATATACTACACACATTTTTTATATGTAAAAAAAACAAGTCTAGTAATATTGTTACTTGAAACAGAAATCTGCGGGATGGCAATAGAAACGAGAGAGATTCCCTTGCGTTGGCTACAAACATTTTTATTAAAAAAACTATCAAAATTTCGCTAGTACATGAAAACTGTAAGCCTTTGTTCGAGAATTTTACCGGAGTGCCGCAGAACATGCGGTTAACGCACAGATTGTATCTTCCTACCTGTCGAGGGCGATAAAATTATACTTAAATTAAATTAAAATTAAAATTCTTGACTTTATTTCCTCGAAAGACAATTGACTCAATGCTGCTATATGTACATACTTTGCAAAAATCGCAATATCGGCATCCTACACCAGGCTCAATGGCAACACGATCACCTTCATCAAATTAAAATTCACTGATTAGGTATACATGACACAGTTGAAACTACCCATGTTGAAAGTGCGTGGAATTGGATGGCGATAAATACCTGGTTGCAAATTAGTGACATTTGCTCCGACTTTGACCACAGTACCCGAACTCTCATGGCCCAGGCTAAAAAAATGAGGTTTTTCTTATAAATTCGGTGTTAATTGTGTTTCTTTTTTACACTATCTTGTCTCCTTATCATTCAATTCAGTGACCATTCAACAGAGCTCAAATTTCAGAAAACTTATATTTTTTCATTTCACTTCACCTCCTATATGCCAAACGACCGTATTCAATGAATCATACTTACACTAAAGGTTCCACGACTGGAAACAAGTTGTCACCTCCTAAATTTCCCTTGACCCAGAAACTGACATCACTGCCACAAATGCCAACGGCTGCCATCCTTATAAGCACCTCTATGTACCAGAATAAATATCCAGTCATCATTCAGTTCATGCATGAGTTTATGTACATGTACAAGCAAAACCAATTTTACTATAATTAGTATATGCAAATGAATACCTCTACGTCAGAAACAATGCACATTAGTACTTGTTCGAAATTGTAAATAGTCAAAGAATACGAATAAATTAGTGATTTTGAAATAACTACCATCATCTTTTGGCTCTGGAATCGGACGGTTTTCCTAAATTGATAATAAAATAGTTTGCACATTAAACCTTTGCCTTTTTATGATTCATGTACAAATAAAACTAAAGAAAAGGAAAAAACTGACCACTCTCAAGTCGCCCTTCTTGTGCACAACAGTACTAAGATTTTCCTGCTGCTCGATAGAAGTTATAGTAGCTCCAGATCCAGTCATTTTTGTTTTTGGCTAAGAATTGTACTAAAGTACTAATAATTTCAACACAAAAAAGAATACGAGAGAAAGACAGAGAAAATCGTGAGATAAATCGCCACAGATGCAATGAAGAAACTGAGATCGAATGCTCCACAGCTTTGTCATTTTACTCATCATCTCGCTGTATATTGTTTATCTTTTGAAAGAACTTGTTCTTGACCCCATATGACTATTAAAGGTCATTCTGTATATTTAAACTTGAAATATCATGACGAGTACTGGAGACGTTAGCGTCCATGCTTTGATACTTAAATAAGTACGTATGCATTAATTTGTTCACAATTTAACATTCGATCTGGACATTTTCAATGTCATCCTTTCAAACATATCAAATATGCACTGTATTGAAATTCAAGCTACTGCAGATGCATTTGGATAAAATTTAACTGATACTTCTAAGATTATGTGAGCTTTTGACAAACAAATGCTATAAAATAAACAGTTTCACAATCAACTTTGAACCTTCACGATCATCATGATTGTATATTATAATGACTGCATAATATTATGAATTGGTTGGATGTTTTGTGACAAACGTAAATTCGAGAGTAGCTCTTTTCCACTTCCATCCAGCATCCGATTACGTAAAAATTCTTATAGTGTAGAATTATCTTTTGCACCCGAGACACAAACGCCCTTGAATTAAAATTTAAATTGAAGGAGGGTCGTGCAGTAAAATGATATGATATAAATAGCTAATGAAATCACAAAAAACCTGTAGGTTATCTAAAATACTAAACCAGGCTTTGAAACCCACAAAATTCCTATACAGTTCAATCTCACGAAAATGCTCTGAAATTGAACTAAAAATATCATTGTTATTCAAATTCAATGAGCAGAACAAGACGAAGCTCTTATTGACCTGAGTATTAGCAAATGAATGAATTAGAAGGTTTGCAGTTTTCCAGAAGTCTATACATATATTTAAGACAATATACTGTCAAAATCTAACTGGAGACCGGAAGAGAGACTCAATTAAACATTGAATCGTAATTTACCATATGGCTAAAAAGCCTATTTAATTCAATTCAATTAAATTAATTGTAATCGATTGACCTTGATATTTATAAAACATGTACTTACTTACGTGCGCGCATTAAGATATTGTAATGAGATGGCAAGACAATTTAATAATCTGCATTCATTCAATCGTGTAACAAGTTACTTGAAGTAACAACTCACTTCATCACACTGTCATCTCCCTCCATACTGTACTAAATCTCGGAAACAGACAGCAGCAAACAAACAGACAGATTCTCAAATTTCATGAGCCAATGAAACAATTTGAATTGGAACAGATTGAGCTTGACTATATGTCACATTTTTAATTATATATATATATATATTTTTTTTTTAAACGAGACAACTCCTGTACGACATAGATACTCAGAAGAAGAGAAGAATATGGAAATGTGCTGGGATGTGCCAGGCCTTTTTTGCTCAAGGTTTATAGTTTATACATCTATGTTATATATTCCGCTTATTGAATCAATATCCATGTAAGTATAATACAATTCATTAGATATTAGATCGATGGGCTGTGTAATTCGCATTCCATTCCTAACACACATTTCCTTCAGCATACAGAGTATATATATACATTCATTACACACCGACTACCGAATGTTTACCTGCTATCCTCGTTGTCAGGAAACCCAATGTAATGCATATATGAAGTCACAACAGACAAGCCTATATATATAATGCTCTATATTCTACAGTAAACAGTAACTATCCACAGAATCTACATTTGAATTCATTTTTTTTCCAGCACAGGTGTTTTTTATTTGTATGTATACAAAAAAAACTGCACACACGTTTGTATCCTGAACTTCATCTTCATGAATTGGACTATACACATTACACATAGTCAATAATGATAGGAAAAATATAGAGAAAAATAGTGGGGTATATACTATAAAAACAAATTTTCTCATCGTCAGTTTGATTTTTCCATATTTTTCAAAGGCCAAGTGAGATACGAGAGAAAAATGTTGAATATTCACAGCAGACGTCTTGGGAATGCTTTGATACATGTAAAAAAACCCAGTGCTGTGTCGACACGGAACCCTTTGGGAAAATATAAACAATGTACAAGTTCTACACAAATTAAATACGTTAATAATCATTCATTAACTTGTCAATCGAGTCATCGTGATTACTCAACTGCTCTCTCGCTGGTTCGAGATCAACTTAAAAATGAGCTTAAGGTAAGAAGACTCAATGGAAATTACAATTTCTGACTGACAGATATTTTGTTTTTGTATATACACAGTCAAATATGAGCTGACGTTTTTAATTCAATTAAATATAGGAAATCCGTGCAGCTGGGACATGGAAAAATGAGAGAATTATAACGACCAAACAAGCTACAAAAGTTGGAATCGAAGGGCGGAAGGGACAATTTCTTAATTTTTGTGCCAATAATTACCTAGGCCTTTCAGTGAGTTATATTTTGAATTGCCAACTTATATTTCAGGGACGTGTAATAAATATATGATTAAATTTTAATTAGAGTCATCCGGAAGTGGTAGAAGCAGGAAAAGCAGCATTGGACAAATATGGAGCTGGTTTAAGTTCCGTTAGGTTTATTTGTGGTACTCAAGATATTCACAAGGTACATATTTATTAATTGAAATTAAAGCTGATTAACTGTCTAAAAATTTACCATTGCAAATGAGTTTATATATATATATATATATATTTCTTTATGAAGGAACTTGAGAAAAAGATTGCTCATTTTCATGATCGTGAGGACTCCATTCTATATGCCAGTTGTTTCGATGCAAATGCTGGGATATTTGAAATCCTTCTCAGTCCAGAAGATGCAGTTTTATCTGATGAATTAAATCATGCATCGATCATTGATGGGATTCGCCTGTGTAAAGCCAAGAAATTTCGATACTCTCATAAAAATATGGATGATTTGGAATCAAAATTGAAAGAAGCGATAGAACAAGGGAGCCGTCGCCGGCTCATTGTAACTGATGGAGTATTTTCAATGGATGGGAATGTCGCACCACTTCTAAAGATCAAAGAATTGGCTGTGAAATACAATGCAATGATCTTCATGGATGAATGTCACAGTACCGGATTTTTTGGGAGAACTGGACGTGGCACAGAAGAATTTTTTGACCCCACAGGACAATTGAAAGTTGATATCATCAATTCTACTTTGGGGAAAGCGTTGGGTGGTGCTGCTGGTGGTAAGATTGTTATTTTTTGTTGATAAAAAATTGACATATTCATTTAATTATTATGACTTTTTGTTTTGATTTCCTTTCAATGATTGTTTTGCAAAGCATTGTTTTTTTTTTATTGTGACAAAAAGGGTACACGACTGGACCCAAAGAACTCATTGACCTGTTACGACAGCGCTCCAGGCCATATCTTTTCTCCAATTCTCTACCTCCACCCGTTGTGGCTTGTGCCTCAAAGGTTTTCGACTTGCTCAAAATCTCAAATCTGTCATCTAAAGTAGCCGAAAATACAGAACAATTCCGAACAGGGATGACAAAGGCGGGTTTTACTATTCTCGGTGATAATCATCCAATTTGTCCCGTTTTTATCGGGGATGCTAAGCTGGCTTCAACTTTTGCTGATAACATGATGGGTAATCATATTTATTATTAAGAAAAAAGCACTGCCGTGTCATAAAAATCTAGACAAAAATCTTTACCAAAAAAAAAAAAAAAAAATTTCTTTACAGATGAAGGGATTTATGTGATTGGATTCAGTTTCCCCGTCGTCCCAAAGGGAAAAGCCCGAATTCGTGTTCAGATCTCTGCAGCTCACGAACCTCAAGATATTGACAGAACAATAGAAGCTTTCCGGAAAGTCGGGAAATCCCTCGGTGTAATACATTGAACGAATTTACAAGAGTGAGCATATAGTTATTTTCTTTATAGAAATCCTAGAAAAATCTGAAAATTTAGGTAGACGCATGTCGCATTCAATATCTAGCTTTAAAATATAATCGATAGCCACAGTGTGGCTGCCACATGCAAATAAAAATTGAAAGCAATTCTTTATTTGTATATTTGAACATTGAATAAAACAATGAGATATCGACATGATCGACATGATGAATTTCCCTACAGTATTTCCTCATTCTTTTTTTATCCATTCGCAAAGAAAATGACAGAAAATGTTAAGAAAATCGTACAAAATGTGATGAAACAAAAAAAGATGGCCATGATAGTTCCAAATGACAATCCTTTCTTTTCAATTTCTCCAATGTCAATGTCAGCCTCCTCAAGTTCTTGAGCTAAGATGGTGGGGTCTGGATGATGGATATTGAAAGAGGCTTCACTTTTAACACTTCCACTGTGTCGATGATGATTCGAGGGATTGTGAGTGTTCGTCACGCTCGCGTTATGATGTCCGTAATGTTCATATTCATGTCCAGGATGCTCATTTGAATGATGATGATTGGGATCGTGATGTCCACGATGACTCTCTGTCGAATTGACACTATGAAACGCAGTCGCAGAATATCGAGTAGAATGTCCGCTATTTATTGAGCGGGCTGAGTTCACTTGATGACTTCGAGATCTTCCTAAAAGGATTATAAGGAGAAACAAACGAAGGAAGCCTATAAGTTGAAAGTTGAACATATATAGTATGGGAGCTGTTGTGAATCGTTACCGAGATGTGGACGACTTGAGAATTGTTCTGTACTGTCTACGTTTCCCATGTGAATGTGAAATAATTAAAATACAAGAAATTAACGAATCTTTTCCCTTTTTTAAGTACCTATATGGATAGAATGTTACTAAATATTTACATAAGGATAATCCTACTTACGTTGAAATCTTGTATTATGAGACGACATATCAATCTATAGTGGATGGGATATTACGGAAGAACCCCAAATGAGAACCGGAAGCTCATTAGCCCATAGTATAATTTGGAGGGATTTGGAATTTTGATGCGATGGGAATAAAACAAAAGACACGGCAATAACATTTTATGAGCAATTTGTATCTAGATATTTACTTGCTTTCTGAGGTTGACGACGTGACTTGAAACTTTACCACAATAATTTAAACAAAAATTAAATGACTAAAGACTTTATGGGCGACAATAATGAATGAAGAGTTTACATTCAAGAATGCTCGGATGTAAAGTTAATATATAATAAAATACTCTAAGATGTACAGTTCTGCAGTTCTGCTGTAAAGCGTAGCTTACTGGTGAATCTTCAGCTCCAAAAGACAAAACTCTTGTTGTTACCTTGGCAATTTTCGGGGAAATTCTAAAGTGTTTGCTAGTCTTTTCCGATTCGCCTCGAAAAAAGAAAAATTCATCGTCGTCAGGAAATTCCCTAACCTCGCCTTGTTTGTCACTTGAAGTGACTCGTCATTTCTATTCCACTTATTTCTTCGCTTGGAACGGGAAAGAAAGTACAAATTGGCATACATCATCGTATTTCGTTGTCTCTTGTATAGAACTCCACTAATTACAATTGTCATTGGACATTCCTCATTATGGATGGGCGATGGGTCTCAGAACTGGAAACAGATTTAGAATTTGAAGCCCGGACCCAAGGAAATGAATCTGAGAATCCATCTCAGAGTGGCATTCATGAAAAAATTCAAGCAATGAGGAGACCCGGAACCGACCGTCGTCGACCAACTCGACAAAATCAAGAACAACGCCCAACGCCTCCGTCTTTTCAAAATGTCACCTTTTCTTTATTCCTTCTCATGGTACAAACGAGAAACACTGATATCTCAATATTTTACTTATACATATATATACTTAAATACATCATGTATTATACATGTACTTATATGTTTTGTAGTGGAATTCTCAAAAAAGTTATTATTGAATTGCTGTAAGGTAAACGTTGTTTTCATTTATCCTCAGGCATGTGCTGCATATACTTTGATCAATTTTTATCCGGACCTCCGAATAGCTCATAATTGGAATAATCTTGTGAGAACACGGGAATTTCCTCCACTGGAGAAAGCTGTACAACCGTGTAGGAAAAGTATAAATACAACCATTTGTTGTGATCCGAATTATCAAGACGAACTCCAGTCGTTGTATTCTAGTTACCAGAAAATGGGAGTCCGACCTTTGACTTATTTTGTGACTGTCATTATTTCAAGTTTTGGTATTTTCCTGATTACTGCCCTTAGTTTATTTATTCATTATTTTCAAAGACATCTGGGTAGAGACACTAAGGGACAGGTAATGAAATCACACTATCAAAATCACATTAAAAAAAACAGCCTGATATCCAATTATTTAAATAAAAAAATCTAAAATCTTAAACTGTTTCCCGAATTTTTACACAACTTTAAGCTGAAATTCATGGTTGTTGCGGACTTGGTATTTTATGCCATCATTTGTGTATTAGTGGACCTCTCGTTCTTTGGCGTGTTTGAAAGCACTGCTCCAGGAGTTTGTGGTTATTTTAATCATTTCTACCTTGAAAAATGTTTCATAAGAATTGGAGCTTGCGTTGATTTTGATGTCCTTCGATCTGCTCACGTATGTACACATTTATTTGATTTTATTCATAATCAGTATTGTCGTTTAACTAAAATGGAATATCTCCTAATCTCCAGTACATAATATAAGCAATATATGTAAAGAAATGTGTAGGTATTCTAGGTATAAGCATGCACTAATGCGAAAGGAGTTTTTTTACAATTCACAGCGTGCAGCATTAATCAGTACCATAACGAGCCTTGCAACGTTTTTGATTGTACGAAAAACGGAGACAGACATTGGAAGTGCTCAGCGTATGGAACGGGAACTACCAAGAAGTAAATTGAAATACTTTAATTCTTAATGTTTAGCTTGATTGATATATATATTTATAAAATGATGAACCCTATAGAAAAAATAAAAAAATGCTGATTTGTATAGCGGGAAACCGGCGATGAGATGTACATATGGGAATTCAGAAAGCAGAAAGAGTTATTCTGAATAACTTATTCAACGTGTTAAAAGATATTCACTTCAAAAATACAAACGATGGATTCAACTTTGGAACTTTAAAGGCTTCTCAAATTGTAAAATTCTATACTTTCTTCATGGCATATTTTTTAATTTAACAGTCTATTTAGGTGAAAATCAGTTTGACGATTGTAATAATAATTAAAATAAAAACTGTGTTATTGTTTTGAAATGCTAGTGGATCAATTACTCTTGGCTTATGGAATAGAAAAAAGTCACTAGAATTTGTGTAGTCTAAATTGAAGAAAGGAAATGCACCTTTACATACTTATATTTACATAATAATAATATAAAAGTATAGACTTATTACAACAATAAACGCTTAGAAAAAATCTACTCTAAATAACGTAAATATAAAGTTATACATTAAAGATTTCTAGTACGATAGTGATAAAACATATATATAGAACACATAATTGTTCATGCACAATAATTCATTACGATTCTTCTTATTTACAAAAATAAAAACTTAATTCATTTGTTCGCTAGAAAAAATACAAAAGGTTATAAACTAAAAAAAAAAAGTTTTAGTTCAAACTGAGATCACTTCCCGAGAAGTCCGCAAAAAATGTTAAAGTCGACGATTTATTATGATTGGAACTGGAAGAATCATTGGGCCTCAGATACAGGCCAAGATCCAGGGAAGTCATAGTTTTTGCATCAATTTCAAATTGGGAAAGTGGTCCTGAAGAAGGCTCATTTCCAAATTCTCCACTACTCACAGCAGACATGACCGAAGTTTCATGGGGCTGGCTAACATTCTCAAGTTGTAGTTTGGACTCGTTCGAGTCTGTGGAAGTGATGACGCTCATTTCAAGTAACTCATCCACATCCATGGGTACCACATTATAATTATCCCGGTCCATTTGTTGACGAACTCGTTCATCGTCAGCATCACATTGTTCATTCAGACGTGCGATTTCACACATGAGAACACTCATGTTCCTCTCCCTCTCCCGTAAACGATCATCCAAGTTCTTTCTTGTTTTCTAAACACCAACAAAAAGCATATCTTAATCATGATCATTCGTTTCCAAATAATAATATGGAATTGAGCGTTTGATAGTTTAATGACGTAAAATTATAGATATTATACTTATGATTATTATTTATCTGTTCACTCACAAAAAGATCTTGCAAATCGTTCTCCAGTGTTACTTTCTTCACACCCATCCCCTTTCTATCCGGTTCTCCCTTCACCATTCTTGCGAGAGCTCTGTACTCTGTTTCATTTTTTCGTTTCTCTCTGGCCTTCTCCAGTAACTCTTTGTAGTGATCCACTTCCTTCTTGGATTTTTGAATTTCTCTATTAATTTTTTCATCAATCCCAATATATTCAGACATTGCGTCTTTAGTAATACGAATGGTAGAAACAGTCTTCACATTTCTATATTCAATATGATTCATTTGATTCACAATCCGTTTGTAGGATGATTCACTATAACGAAATATATATAAACAAACAAAAATCATTTATTATTATATGCCCATGAACTGAAACATTTGATGTTTTTGACATCTTGACTTGCGTATATTTCTTGTATTTGTACACACTTACGATTCTTCATTCTCTTCATTCATGGTCCAATTCAAAAAAGATTTAGTCACAGCAAGTAGCTTGCGGTCGTCTCCACCTCCGTCTACCAGCAACCGACGTTTCATGATCTCATCTGTCATTTGAATTGATCACATTTAAATTACTAACAAGTCTTCAAAAATTATAAATTCATGAACGATGACTATAAATAATGTTTTTTTAATGTTGTTTTAAACTCATTTAGGTACCTTGTATGTCCATCGTTCCAACCCCGTCTAAATCAGTAGGGAGAAGGTCGAAACTTGATACTTGAGAAATCCCAGATCCTTCACTGACCAACGTCTCCTGAGTACTATATATAAATAATAATGTCAAAAAATATACCGGTTACTGAATTAAATTCTAGTTTAAAGTCCGTTAAAGTAAAATTAGTAAAAATGTACCCAGTACCCGGCATTAAAAGTTTTAATACTTACCCCATTGCAAGTATGTCTACTTTTAGCCCTCGTTTGCTACATCAAAATCTTTCTGCCACCAACTAGTCGATCCACTACAGTACAATATTTTTGAGATGTCGAAACGTTATCAAATTGTAATTAAGGACATGAGGACACAACCACTTGAACGTCAGTAAGTCTTTATTTATATTATTACCAGGTTTTATTTGTTTCGTTTTCTAAAGTTTAAGAAACGAAAAAATCTACAGGATAAAGCACAGGATAAGATTCAAAACACTGAAACGTGTTATAAAATCAACTAGTCAAATTCTATTAGAATTATTCTAACTACAAGTATTTATTGCTAAATATAGAAAATATCTTTTTAAAATTCAAGCTACGCCCAAGTCCAATTCCAAAATATTGCAAATGAATTCTAAGTTTCTTAGAATTTTAAAAGTAACTTTCGCAAGTTACTCGATGCTGAATGCAAGGCCATTAGAAGTAAAATAATTTTTTTTAATAATTAATTAATTAAAGAAATAATTTTGAAAAAGTATCATTTTACATTTTTAAAAAAACTGAAAATTCTGGACTATAAGTACATTTTTTATTTACAGTAAGCAGAGAAATGCATTATTGTAGCAGGCTTCAACTTCGGAATAAAGTTGCGCTTTAAAATTTTTATCAAGGAGGATCTATTTAGGCATGTCTCATAATATGAGACTCATATAATTCTGAGGAAATCCATAATTCTATTTGATTTATATTATTCATTTCTAGAAAATTATCTCGAGACATTTTATCTAGAAAGTCCGTGTTAGAATTTCTAACTAGGTAAATAAGTAATTAGTACTTTTTTTGCAGTTGGTTTTGGATACAGTAAGTATTTCTCGTGAAATCGAAATGCATTCAATGGGCAAATCACGAAAGAGAGTAAAAAAAGTGGGAGTATTGCAAAGGGGAGATGCACAGGAATTATTGCCAGTACTTTGTCTATGCGAGCTGTGGTTACACTTGTAAGGTTATATTTTATCATAAAATTATGTAGATAAATACACACTTAAGCAATATATGTGTCTTCAGAATATATATAGCCAATCTCTTTCTCTCTATAGCCATTATAGTTTGATGACATTTTAATGATGTCAGAAATCCTGATTCCGCATAAGTACATATACTTACACATTGTCCATTGTCACGACATGGAACCCTATGGAACGTATACTGTGTATGTAAATATGTGTAAATATGGAGATAGATACTCCGAGATACTAGTTTTGTGTGACTACAAATATTTCATTAATGCTGGAAATATCGCATTTGAATTCTCCAAAATGGCAATCATTACATTTTTATTAACTTTTACTATAGTTTATATTACTTTATATGTACACAATGGACACAATCTTACAAATACAGCGATCATTCGATTAAATTAAGTTTTTCCTTTGAAAATTGTGATTTTGCACATACATATTATATACACCGATGAGATATTTTAATCATTTAAATTTTATAAATATATATGCACCTTAGTCTGTCTGTGTGTGTGTAAACGTCATGAACCGGTTTCTCATATATATCTCATCGTCTTGGGGTTAACCTTCATGATTCGATAGCATTACAGCACGTAAGTAAAGTAAAAGTAAAAATCATACATACATACTTAGATATTTAATACATGCTTGTGACTTTTTATTAATTTTTTTATAGCGCACTTAAATACATTGGGTATATCTATAATGTACATCTCAAAACAACAACAACAAACATACCACATTATTACATATGTATATGTATACTGAGTTCTATAAAAAATGTTATTCAGGGGAAACCAATTAATGCGCATAACATAGGTCAAATATTTATAAAAAAAAAACACACAGAAGCAAAAAAAGTATAAAGGGGAAAAAATATTAGAGAGGGAGAGAGAGAGAGAGATTTGTAAAACTTCACATTTCATTTCACACAATGCACTACATTTGTACATATAGGCATCGCATGTGCTCAATGATTACTGATTACATTTGGACTGGAAAACTCCACCACACAAAAGTCATTATATTATCAATATCATTAAGTACGATTATTATATTATACCTTCACACACATATTCACATATCGGTGTGCTCAGAAATACATGCATGCACACAGCATTCACACTCATTAGGTCATATCTCTCTGTCGTGGTATATATTTACTTCACTTCTATAACTTGATTTAGAATTTAAATTCTGAATGATTATTAAAACTTTATCATACTCACGTTTGGTTAATGAGAAAAGTTATAATAATTTCAAAAGACAGAAAAATAAAAGTAAGAGAGAGAAACAGAGAGTCTTACACGATATGAACACGTTATGAAACGAGTTTAGTGTGGATTTGTTTTGTCCACGCGTTTGTATACCTACTCTCGTTTACATTGACAGCTTATTATTCCCTCTCACATAGATACTTGTTTACTTATATAGCACTTTTTTTTTGACGAAGGTCTTGATTCAAGACTTTAACACATTTCTTGTGTGCGTTGTGCTTTTACTGTGTGTATGTGCATACACTTTTTTTTGTAATTTTGCATTTTGTATTATTCACCTATACTGCGGCTATGCTACATACCTATGCATTACAAAATAGTATTATCGTTTGTTTTTGCCGTATTCATTTTCCTTCTTCAAGTCTCGTCGTAACTTATTGTGGTTTCTAGTAATTTCTATACAGATATTTTCTGCAGTCCTCGCAAACCATTCAATTGAAAGCTCAGGCTCTCATTTAGTTTTGTAGGAAATACAAAAAAGTTTAACTACTAGTAATTGTTAGATTTCAGATCCAGATTTAGATTCATTTACAAAAGAGTTCCTATAGACTTAACCTTCTCCCGTAATATAGCTACCTTCAAATAAAATAATATCATTGTGGCGAATCTCACAGAGTTCAATCCAAGAACTATATAATAATTATAAGAGATGGATACGATGGACAAGTCAGAAATTGCTGAGTTTTTTGCTGGGAGATCTGTTTTTATAACGGGAGTGACGGGCTTTTTGGGTAAAGCTCTAGTTGAAAAGATACTGAGAAGTTGTCCAAAAGTGAAGACAGTTTTTGTGTTGGTTCGACCGAAACGAGGATCCGATATAAAGACCAGACTAGACAATTTATTTAATTGCCCCGTAAGTTTTACATTGCTTACATCTTGTGTGTGTATGTACATGTATTACATCCAATCAAATTAATAATACTCCAATTTACTATGATATACATTTGGGATCTTTTTTTTCAGTTATTTGAATTACTGAATTCAACAAATGGGTCTAGAGAAGCCCTTTTGAAAGTGATTCCTATAGCGGGTGATATGACACTACCTGAGTTGGGTATTAGTTCAGAAGATGCAACTTTACTTTCGGATCAAGTTTCTATTGTAATTCACTCGGCAGCTACAGTCAAATTTGATGAGACTTTGAAGAAAGCTGTGAAAATCAATTTGGAAGGGACTCAAAAAGTTTTGAATTTAGCCAAAACTATGAAAAATTTGTGTTCTGTCGTTCATGTATCCACAGCCTATTCAAATTGTGACCGTTCGGAAATTAGTGAAATTATTTATCCAACAAATATTGACCCTCGCAATGCAATTCAAAGTTTCGATTGGATGACTGAGGAGTTGGTCGATTCCATGAAAACAAAGTAAGTACCTATATATTTACCAATACCCATTCAGAAATATAATTTTAAAATCATAATTTTAATTTTGTATAATGAGATTTACATCGGAAAATGTAGTATAAAATGTAATATAATGGCTGTATATCCTCATTTTGTGTTATTGATTAGACTAATTGAGCAGAAACCCAACACGTACACGTACTCGAAACATTTAACGGAACAATTAGTTCATGACTCGAGGCTTGCTGGACTTCCTGTCTGCATCGTTCGTCCTTCTATTGGTAAAACTTTGGCTGTGCATTCAATCAATATACCAGTATGAAATTATACATGATCGTGATTGGGATCATTTTGAGCAATTATTAACGGATTCCTTATTGATTATTTACAGTGGCTGCTACGTATGAAGATCCGATACCCGGATGGGTAGACAATTTGAATGGGCCATCCGGAATTTTTGTTGCTTTTGGCAAAGGAGTTCTTCGCTCAATTCTTTGCGATGACAGTAACAAATTGGATGTCATTCCTTTGGATCATGTAGTAAGTCTCGTCATTTCCGCCGCTTGGTACACTGCAACTTCTCAAAAAAAGTAAGAGCTATATAATAATATAGTTATAGTATAATCATTATAAAAAATATTTTATAGATGTGAAATGCGTGAACGTACTAAAATGTGGATTAAAATTATATGATTGTTTATTTTTGTATATAAACTTCCAGCTCAAGGCCGGAAATGGAGATTTTCAATTGTTGTTCGGGCTCGGATAATCCATTTTACTTAGAGAAAGTAGTCCCTTGGGCAATGGATAAATTTTGGGAAGCTCCATTCCGACAAGTTCTTTGGTATCCAAGTCCAAATTTGACTACGAGTCCAGTTTTGAATTATGTGAATGATATATTCTTGCATCTTATCCCAGCTAAACTGATGGACTTCCGATCAAAACTCGTAGGGGAAAAACCCATGATGATGTATGTGTATGGGAAAATCAAAACAGGGGTACTCGCCCTCCGGTTCTTTTGTACCAAAGAATGGACATTTTCAATAGAGAACACGAAAGCACTGTACAGTCTAATGACACCTCAAGATCAAAATATTTTCAAATTTAACATCCGAGACGTAGACTGGAAAACGTACATTGAGAGTTATGTGGTGGGACTCAGGAAATATACTGTCAAGGAAGATGACAGCGGGGTTTTAGATGCCAGGAAAAACCTTCAAAAGTGAGTACTACTCATTAACTCATTGTCAGTGCATTCAAAAATGCACACATGTGACATAATTATTTTTTCCTCATGTTTTCCTTAATGGATGGATCTTTTTATTCAGGATGTATGTGATTCATCGTGGGACTCAAATCTTGATCTGTATTCTAATCACAATTGCTCTTGGATTCATCTTAATATGTGCTGTGCAAATGTTTTAAGGAAACTGCTCAATAGTTTCTAATTTTGTACATGTATCATTTAATTATTATGTATATTCACAATCTTCTTGCAGTATTTTAAAGCTATAACTAAAGGTAGCCTACCTTTGTTGTATATCTATGTACAAATTCATTATTTTATTTACTATTTCCTTGTTCATTGTACGTCAATACAGAATCTGTAAGTATATTTAATTACAATTACAGATCTACTTTGTAGGTACTCTTGTTTTCCTTTGTAGGGATATGAAATAAAATAATGAATTTTTCCGCTTAAATTCTTTTGTAAAAAACAAATATTTTTGCAAAATAAAGGAAGGCGTTTGTTTGATCCTCGGAGGTGATTCCACCACACGTGCCGGGCAAACTGAAGGCTCATTCGGGACGGATTGATTTTATAAGTATCGGGACATTTCGTTTTGTATACCTATATGTATGAATATTTTGGCAAAATGGGGGACGGTGTCAATTTGGTTCTGAGAGGAGATTCTACCAGGCAAAAATTGGGCTCAATCGGGATTCGGGATACCTGAGACCTCCTGCATCCGAAGCAGGAATCATACCCCTTCGAACACCGAACTATTTAAATTATAGATAAAATAACAATGAGCTTCGATTTTTTATGTTTCCAAGTTGGCTACAAAAATGAGGAATATTGTTCCTGTTTTATGAGGATAAATTTGAAGACGCCAGGGATTATCGCTGTAACAGTAAATACTCATCAGTTCTGGGTTACCCAATACTCAAAACCCACCTACATTCGGCAGCGCACTGGCGACGGGTAGTGAAGACACGGGATTTGAAGCTGCCATCGTCCTATTCACTTGTAGATTTTAAATATAGACTGAAAATTGAGAGAGTTTAGCAAATTTTCAGTGTTGTCAAGGAAATCTTGACTTGAGATGTTTGCCGAGCTTTTTCCATTATATCGAATTGACTCTGAGGAGTGTTGTCCTAAATCCAAAACAAGTGTGTTATTGTTTCACTTTTGATTGACTTATTCTGAATAATTTTTTGAAAAATTCATTTCTTGATAGTTTCAAAAATTCGTCTCGTCAATGACGTCAAACAAATTTATCCTGGGAAACAATGAAATTTTAATACTAATTTAATTTTGTCAAAGTCGGTACAAATTAAGAACAACAACATGCATTTTTCAGGTCCAAATTTTTTCCCCTTGAACAATGTTGTAGTCCGAAACCAATTTTTGAAAATACACTTGCTAGGAGTTCGAACTCATACCGAGTAAAATTTGCCCCATATTGTGGCTGTGACGATTTTTTTGACATGAAAAATTTGGACCCGAAAAATGCATGTTGTCCTTAATTTTTACCCGACTTGGGCAAAATTAAATTTGTATTAAGTTTTCGTTGTTTCCCAGGATAAAATTGTTTGATTTCATGGACGAGACGAATTTTTGAAACTTTCAAGAAATGATTTTTACAAAAACGTATTCAGAATAAGTCTTAGAGTATATATAACATGTTATATATACTCTAAGGAATAAGTCAACCAAAAGTGAAACCATAACACATTGTGCTCCGCCGCACCACAAAATCATATGACGACCGACTATGCGACTTCTTCATGTCTACTTTTCGGAGCCCCAGCTCGACATACGAACAACCAAAATTGCGAGAGGGATTTGGAAGTTTGGACATTTTCAAGGCCCTACACCCGGATGTAGGGACATTTTTGTATAGTTTAGACTGTTTTTATAGGTAAAAAAAATGATGAAAACTTGAACCTGCTAGAATTTCCAGACAGGAAAAGTCCCACTTTTGTGTAATTGCCATGCATGTACACATGCACATGCATTCAAATTTCAAAATATTTAAGAAAATTAGCAAACAAAATTCATTAAATTAGATTGCATTTAAATCATTTTGAACTTCTTTCCCTATGCATACAGATAAGAGGTTCTTGTTGCTGTGCATAAAAAACACTGAACAATGGCGGATAAAAAGACATTGGAGTTTAAGAAGCTTCCGCCAGTGGCTCCAGTTCCTCCTTCGTCCGGGCCAGAGTCCACAGGGACCACAACCGACGGACTATTGCCAAAGAAGAAAGCTCCAAAGAATCCTCCAACAGTCGATCAGCAACACCCAGAGAAACACATTGAATTCACTAAAGGATTGACGGATGTATCTCACAAAGCACAAAAAACTGCTTCCACCCTTAAGTATTCACCTTCCAGTCAAATTGAATCGGGTCCAGGTAGATCTGTGGGCGTCTCTGTTAAAATGAACAATTCTACCACGCGAACAAGAATCGACAATCTCGGTGGCTATCATGAGTACCCATGTATAATATATACATTCACCCACATTATGTTCCTTCATATTTCTGGGCAAAAGCCATATGATTCTAGAGAGTAATTTTCATATAGTTAAAGGACTTTTTCTTAGATCGTGCTATGAATGATGTGGTTGCATTGAAAACTATTGCAAAAGCATCAGGGGTGGTCAGAGGGCTATCAGATAAACAATTCTTTCCACCTCTTCCGAAAGCATCCGACACGGCTAGTGACATTATCATGATTGAAATTCGTACGACTTCAAAGTATTTTTTGATTTTTTTTTCTCTCTCTCTCTCTCTGTATAAAACTTGGAGAACTTCCTGTTGAAGCTCTATTTAATTAATCTTTTCCATTTAGATGCACCGATTGCAATAACAGCCATCTTGGGGACGTCTCAATTGTTCATACGAAAATGCCTGGAGCGACCTTTAGCCCCAGGAGTAATCGAAAAACGACGCACAAATTATATATTTGAAGTTCTGAATAATACAAATAGACGGATTTTTTTCTTGAAGCAAACAAGATCCACGAGTCTGTTTGCATTTTTACTCATCTGGGGTTTTATTAGACAAAATTTCGAGTACATTGCCTTGGTATGTCATCATCGTTTGAGAGGATTATTACAAGAGTTCGATTTTTGTATGGTCTGTGTGTACAATATACGACATTTACTTTTTTAGTAGGATCGGAATGGGAAGCCAGCATTGGAAGTGAAGGGCTACCAGTATCTTTTTGGAGTGTACACTGTATATGTTTATATTATATGCACAATTTACGTTTCGAGCATAATTTTCTTCCCAAAATGGTTTTACTCTAATTACTATACTATTGTACTATTGATGACAGACGTCCACGATAAACTACGGCGATGGAAGTTTTTTGGGGAAAATGAAACAATCCATTTGTGATGGATATTACAGGATTGAGGATGAAAAGGGTCGTATTCTATTCACACTTATCGGTCCAGTTTTTGCATGCTACGGTATGAAAATTATCCTTTATTTACTTTATTCAGTCCACACAGGGAAAGTTATATTACTTGTAAATTGAATTGAATTGTTTACTTGGTTTAAATTGTGATGAAGCTCCCTGTGTATTCTGCTGTTGTGATGAAGAGTTTGAAGTGCAAACTGGTGCAGGAGGGGACGAAGTCGGTAGAATTGCAAAATACTGGAAAAAGGTATATATCACCGAGTAGTTTATGTTGCGAATTAAATAATTTGCTTGGGATTTTTTTTCCTTGTTACTAAAACGAAACCAAAAAAAGTGGATGGTGCAAAGTAATTTAATAAAAAAAAATCATGGTAAACTATGATAGGATGAGTATCAGGATTCTCACTCGAATATCGGAGCTACTTTCCCACTGGTATGTCAAACTGCTCAAATGTCATTTGTACTTATCAGTTACTCTATACCGCCAAGCCAATTATGTTGAATGTTCGACAATAATCATGACTGGTTCATGCCAACAATTAGGACATGTCTATTAGGTCAAAGGCCATCGTATTTGGTGCTCTCATCACAATCGTAATAAGTTCTTCATTGGGAAATTTTAATTATTATATTTCTGTACTCGAATGCTCATTTTAATGTTTGTATTTATTACTTATATTATATAGAGATGGCAATTTCATGTTCGCGCTGGGAATGGGATTTGCCTCGTTCCTCTGTACCTTCTTATGATATTTATTGGAGTTTCAATCTATTTAAATTGTTTCGGTTTCTGTCAAATACATTGAAAATTTCTTTGCATGAACAAATCAATATTAAATTAAAAATTTGTACTTATTTGAAAAGACAGTTTCATTATTTTCCACAATTATTTCGTGCCAAAAGCTTCATGTGATAACGAATGTTTACTCGGCTGACAAAGTGGAAACACACATACAACTTTCTGATTAAAACGTTTGTTTATAGCGCTTTGTCAACAAAGGCCTTTGCTTTAGAACTTTGAATCTTGATATTTCGTGTTAGTAAATTGTAAGCTGATTGTAAACCCTTGAATGGTATAACCTGAGTCCCAAGTCTTGAGACTAGACTATATGCTTTAGATTGGATGGCTTAATGAAGTACTAAAGTGTTCAATTCAAGCACAATGATTTAAATCACTGATTTCATTTTTTCAAGTTTATTATAACTTTCAACTTCAGAGACTTGTTCATTATTTAATTAATTTGTATATTTACTTACATAATGTGTAATTTGAATAAGTAGGTGTGAACAGTTTGCTCATATGTGACATGCAGATCAATGTCAAATCATTTGACTCAAAAGTGTCATGCAAGTAAATACCTATAGTTGCCGTCAACATCACAATGCTAAATACAATTTTATAGAATAATAAATTATTATTATTATTATTAATAATAATAATAATAACAGCTTGCGGAATGAATTTTATTTAACGTAAGCATTCTACACAGATAAACGTACCTACAACAATAATAGGCTTGATGATGATTTACAAAGTATACACAGTGATTTTTTCTGTACACGTTTTAATTCTGAATTAACAATTTCTGCATCAATATATATAGCGATGTTGAGATCAGTTTATACCGAGAATACAATAATGTTGCACATTTAGTACGATAGTACATTCATAAATAGTTTAGGAATCGGGAAATTTTTACGCATTTAATTTATTTTACCACTTTTTTACGTGGATGAGTTTTCCTTCAATGTATTACACAATGTGGGTAATGATTACCTTTCCTACGGATTGCTACTTTGTTACACAGTGTGTATTACACTGTTTACAGGCTACAACTAAAACTAGTTTAATTTGCTTGAGTCATTTATGTTTACATAATATTTAGTAGATATCATTTACATGTATGTACTTTATTGTAATATTATATTTTGTCACTAGTACGATTTCACATGTCATATTGCTTTTCATTTCATCATATTTTTCACGGTCAAGTAAAGTGAAGAGTAAAAGTAGAGGAATCCTCTCGTCGTTCGTCGTACATATTTATATTAGTTTCTTTCGTTTTTTATTCAGTATGCATAACATTTTGGTATCATGTATCTAGAATTAGAAGAAATTATATTACTTCAATATAAAATCAACATTAAATATTATTTAGGCGGAGTTTCATCGCGATCAAGAAGTTGACTCTCTGACGTGTACATTTTACAAATAGTTTAAGGTAAAATCCAAGTAATACTTACATACAAAGTATGTTTCAATGTAGATTTAAATAGAAATACGCTGATATTTGCATGATAAGTGTATACAATAATAATAACATTATTTGAAGTACATTTTTAATGTTGTTAATTATTCAAGGGAAACATATTTTATTGTATGTATAGTTTATTTATTATTAGTTTTATTTTCATGTTATTATCTCATTTAAATACCAATAGTAGCGTATTTATGATGATGTAGGTATAATCTACATTTAATAGCATTTTCATTGATTATAATAATCATACATGTTTTTATTTTGTAGTGTACGATTATAATGTACTAAAAGTCTATGTGTAACACATATATGTATGTAATTCATATAATTATATAGGTACCTAGTTAAATACCTAATGAAAGAGAAAATGTACTAATTTTCACATAAATTCATTTGCACCAACAGTGGAAAGTAATTTGAGGAATGTCACGTTCTTTGGTTGTTCAAACACAATCAATATATTTTTTCAACAAAGTTAATCAACTGTGTTCACACATGAATATAACATTTATATATCTTGTCTACGAATGTAAAGTCGTCTCTCAACAATTCAAGTCTTATACACAAATTAATTGTACAAAGTATAATACATAATAAACTGCCATGATAGCACAACAAGTAACACATTTTTTAATTAACGGTTAAATTTTGTTTTGCGAAACCTTTGTGACTTACACAATTTCTCTTCCCGAATACGATAACAATATAATATGTTTCGGCTAGACGCCAATCAAACTTCTATGCACATAGTCTTTAAACACATAGTCTTTTGTACTCATACGTACTTATATTGACTAGTAATATTGACTTTTCTAATTGTTCAACAATAAACGCAATATTAACGCAATATCCATGTAAATTATCATTTACTCATATGGTATCAAATTAAAGTACACAAATAGCCATTGTACCTTTGAACAGGCCCAATTATAAAACATAGAAAACAAGTATTATTGTTGGTACTTATACAATAAGATTACTTCAGCTACAACACAAAATTCATTCATTGCAGTTTTTATAGAAATAGAAAATAAAAAACAGAGATTCTAAATTACAATCTTTTTTTTTGTTTTAATACAATTTGTAATTGTGTACCAAAACGTCGAATAAACATACAATAAAATGAACTAAAGAACGAAAAAAAATAAATAATAAATGACTTTACTGGGGTTGTTGCTGTTGCTGCGCTTGCATAATCCATGCTAACCATTCCTCATCTTCTTTCTGAAACCACAAAAAAAGTAAATACATAAGATTAGAAGTTCATTAAACAATGGTAAATTTAAAAATTTACTCATTAAATGAAATTAGAGAAAACTGACCTCCTGCTTGGACTTTTTCGGTCGGCTTGGATCTGGTTTGCCGTTGGTTACTTCTCCTGCGATGAATCCGAATATTACACCAAAAGTGAGTCCTACAATAACTCCCACGATCACACCAAGTGAAAAACCAACAGCAATCCCGACGGCCATACCGAAGAGGCCCCCAACCCCTCCACCAACACACAATCCTACTAGCGGCCAACAGTCATGGAGGCAGCCGCATACCGCTCCAGTTAGACGTATCCAGCAAAACTTGAGGCCACGTCGACGAGGTCTTGCTGGAACGACAACCTGTCAAAATAAAAAATAGCTTCATGAGAATCTTGTTCCAATTTTTATTTGCACATAGACCAAGATCCTTTCATCACATTCAATGTAAAAATGGTTCCAATATCAATTCAATTAGACATACTGGGGGGGTTGGGAGCAAACATGAATCCTAGCCACGTAATTCTATGGCGTCCTCCTCCTCCAATTTGGATAAGAATTTCGCCACACGATAGTCACCCTGGGTTGCACGCAACAGGTCGATGAGAGCCAGCAACTTCTTTATACCAATGAATATTCTGAAAAATAAAGTAAAAAATAAATAAATACAAAATAATCATGTTGCTGGTTTAGATTCCATGACTGGTCTAATTTCATAGCAAATGAACAAGTATTATTATTATTTATTGTTTACCTTCGACCCTCTATATGGTTCTTAATGCTCAGAATTTCTTCGGGGCTGAACACATCCGATTCTTCAAGAACGGCAATAAGATGATCCGGCTTGCTGAGATTGGGCACGTGTAGAACAGCCGTAAAAGCTGAAATCATTTCCATTTCTTCTAGCACTTGCCTAAAAGGAAAATAATACAACTATAACTTCATTGTTTCAAAAGTACTCGTAGCAGAGACGAGAATGAAAAGGTTTATAAGTATATAATGGAATCAGAGAAAAATAAAATGTTTTATATATACACCAACAATAGATATATTATATCTATTATTCTGTGACGCAACTTACTTTCTAGAAGAAGTGCACAAGATGAGAAGTTTACGACCCTTTGGAGGTTGCTTCTTGAGAAGAACGAGGAGAGCTTGAAGTGTCAAGTTGGAGTAACGAGGCCCGATGGGACCATAATCTAAAAGTCGCTCGATATTGTCCACGAGAATGCAGCTCAATGATGATTTGTACGCATCGTCAAATACCTACCAACATACACATAAAACAGAAATCTCGTTGAATTCATCAATTTATCTTCCACCATCATCGTGTAATAGACAAGACCATTTGTCGAACTATATATAATTGTATATATTTGTGAAAAGAAAACATTCTGTCTTTCTTACCTTTCTTATCATAAGGCATTTGGATTGTTCAGAGAAACCCACCATATCCTCTGGACTGCACATTTTGATGAACGGGAAATCCGAATTTTTAGCCAATTGGGCAGCTAAAGCCGTTTTACCCGTGTTTGGTGAACCCTCAAGAAGAACACTCACAAGACCCGAACTTTCGGGACTTCTGGCCTATAATCAAAACATGAAAACATTATTCCATTTATTGGTAAACTCATCTCAAAATTTCCTTTGATTATGATGGCAACATTAAAGAAACGCCAGCAATTATTAGGAGAAAAACTGGGGAGACATAGCAGAGGCTGTGGTATGCAGCTCAATATTTTTTAGGGGCTTTGAGCAAAAAAGGAGGGATACATAGTAATACATACATATACAAAAAAGAACCTACATCATCTTGTCACGTTTCACTCGAATCAATTACACAAAAAAGGAGGATCAGAAGTAGAATATATATATATGAAAAAAGTAGAGCAAGGGGAGTATTTTAATAGTGAGACACCATAAGGAAGCAAATATATATTGTATATGAATAAGAAAGTGACCTGTTGTATGAGAAGCATGCCGTCTTCTAGAATGTGAGAAACAGGCGAACCCCAGTTGCTGAAACCTCGGGCGAGACACATTTCAAGAATCTCTTGACTCGTTCCAAAAGCGGGCTTGATGTCATTCTCAAGAGCATTCAGGAAATCGGATCGACTGATTTTCAATTTCTCCATGGCCATTGAGTCCACTTCCACCTGGCACACAATAGAATAAGAAATAATAGAGAAAAATAGAAAAAACATAGCATCAGACATCCGTTTTCCACACGTATACATACATACACATGCTTGAAAAAATCCATAGTAGTAATCGTTATAGAATAAAATAAATGTCTTTCCCTCTTGAAAATGTGGAAAATACCTTGGATGAAGCTTTGATGAGTCGGTTCATGGCAGTGGATTGAGCAGCTCGGACTAAACCTTCCAATTCAGCACCGCTGAAATTCTTTGTCAATATTGCTAATTCTTTGAGTTGAACATCCTCAGACAACTTCCCATGTTGTTTCATTAGCGTCGTGTGAATCACAAGAATATCTTCACGCCCCTTCTCGTTGGGTAAACTAATTTCCATTTGAACCTCAAGACGACCAGGTCGGAGAAGAGCTTCATCGATCATGTCCCTCCTGTTGGTCATCCCAATGACAAGAATATTGTTCAGCTGCTCCACACCATCGATCTTGGACAACAACTGATTGACCACCGTGTCATGAACACCCGTCCCTCCCCCCACGCTTCCTCTAGACTTACAAATCGCATCTATCTCGTCGAATATTATGATGTGAAGTCCCGAGTTGGGTCCCAACCGTTTCTCTTCCTCTTCAGCATCAGCAAAGAGCAATCGAATATTAGCTTCCGACTGACCCACATACTTATCGAGAATCTCGGGTCCATTGACTATCTTGGGCTCTTTGGAATTCAACATCTTTCCAATTTGTCTAGCCATGAGAGTTTTACCAGTTCCTGGCGGTCCAAACAGCAAAATCCCTTTGACATGCTTAATTCCCAATTGCTCCACCAGTTCCGGTGGGAAAACTCGGGATGCAAAGGCTCGTCGAAAAATTGCATTGAATTCTTTATCCAAACCACCAATTCCCATCTTCTGGAAGTCCCACGTGGGATTGATGATACAATTCTGAGTTTTTTTACCCTGAGACTTCCCACTTAACTTCACAACAGACCCTTCGCCTTTCTCGAAAATAATCTTTGTATCCGGGAGTAACACGCCCAACTCTGCTTTGGAAATCCTTACATCGCCATGAACTTTAAGTGGATTCATGTCTGCAATTTCCACATCTGGAAAAAAATTGAATGTAAAAACAAAGAAGTTTTTTTAAAAAAATTGTCACATGTACAAGAAGGATTTAGATTATAATAATAATAAAGAATACTGACTATGCAATGAAAACTGTACCAATAAAAAATAACGCAGAATGAAATATAACTATAGCGCTCAAAACTTACCCTTTACTGTGAGAGAAAGTAGTTTCTTGTCCTGGAAATTAAATGCAAGCGGCATCCCATTATGAAATGCTTGTAGAGCAAATTGGGCTGCAAATTCCATTGCCATCTGATCTGTGTCATAGGGTTCATTCGTTGACTGTTTCTTCTGTAAAAAATCCACTTCCAGGAGAATTGAGGAGCAACATTGGGTGGAACGGTCAAATTCATATGGATACACATCCATCTCCTGTCCAATAGAAGCTGTTGCAAATTTCCGTTGAGTCAAACTCAGCCCGATGGTACCAGGCTTCACTTCCGTACTCTGTTTGATTGTGAAGACGAAACATCGGTCGGATACCCCTGCTGGGTTCAAACGGATGTGTTGACGATGGCGATCGCTGGGGCCCGGAAAATCCTGTGGGCTCACCACAGCACAATTTGTCAACGACAAAGCGTCCGACGGACATCGTACAACTTGAAGTCTCTGTACATGGAGAATAACAAAAAAACAGTTATGTAAGTATTCTCGCATTATATTATTAATAATACTATAACCTTTAAATTATTCATATCTTCCATTCCCTTTTCCAGTAGATAAACATAGCATAAAATAGCATAGCTTTGCTACATGTACATGAATAAATGAATATTTGCATGCCCATAAACCACAATAATATGTCAGAATGCAGACAAATAGTCAAATACTATAGAAAGACTCGTGACACGAGTTCGTGAAACTTTTGGTTGAAGTGAGTGTAAAAACTTGATGAAAGCAAGTTAAAATTCTCTCTATCAAGATAATCCACTCTCTAGAAAATGTCTCATAATCATATACATGCACAGTCTTGTATAATATAGTATACATTGTACACTACAAGGGAAACCGAAAATCCCCGAAAAATAACCCCATACATAACTTTACACGAATTGAATAGAATATTTATCCTATAGCCATCCATATGTATTCACCATACACAAAGTTGGCGTTGACTTAATTGTAGAACACTTTAGTGTTTCCCAGAAATTTGATTTAAAAGATATGACATATTCTTTGTTGTTTTGGTCAAAAAATCCCCAAGATTTTGTCAATTTCCCCACAGGCTACATAATGTGACCCCACCCAACGCCCATATGCTTCCTTTTCCTTTTAAAATCCTCTTTAATACTATATGATTGTATTTGACATGTATGTTTATCATAACTTTATAAAAAAGAACAACAAAAAAAGAGTAAACTATTTATACAGTACTGTAATAGAATCATTCAAATGACAAGTGATATGTTTCATATGTAAAAAACAAGTAAATTGAAAATAACACCCCTTAGTTCATATAGAATATATGATGAAAACAGTACATAAAATGACTTACCTCTGGCATGATGAGTTTTGATTAAAGTTGTCTTAAACACACAATATCATGTGTAGTGACTTGTCATGACTAGTCAAATTGACAAGTATTAACAAATCCGAAAAAGTATATATTTATATATATATATATATGTATTGGTTTTATCAAGATGTCTGCCTATACAACCTTTCACGTGTATTATCCTTCTTGAATATCAATTAAGAAGACGTATATGTGAATATACAAATCGCTGGTAATAACTAAATACTATAGATTACCAACTGAAACAATTATTGATTACTATTGTTGGGAGCGGGTCCAAAAAGTGTATGAAGTCTTATCTGATGAAATATAACAATTGTCATGGAACGAACACAGACTCAGAGTGAGAGGAGACAGAATTTTCATACACCCTCATCCGCTCACCAAAACTTTCCTTCTGAGGTTTCTTTGCGCATTTCGCTACTCTCACTCATGTACATACATTTAGCTGCATTGTAGAATTCAAATATTTCAAATCGATACTGTTCTTTCTCTGAGCTTCGATGAAATAAGAAACGAGAACGCGAGTCTAGTCGTCCTTGCTCCGACTAGCGCGTGACTCAAGTAATTTGGAATATTTTTTGAGTTTTCACACTTTCAGATTTCAGAGTACAACTCGACACAATTTTATGAAATTTTGAAGATTAATCAAGTAGTAGTTTTCTAAATATATAAGCAATATGGAATTGCCTCAACCTCCGCAAGGTAAAGTAAAATTTCCACTCCGTCAATGTATAGAGAACCAAAGGAAACTATAGTTGTTGAATGTATAAGTATGTAGCCCACAAGACTAGATTGTATTTATTGTATTTATTTATTTACTCCACGTAGCATATCTATGATGTATGATATTTTTTTAAAGGATAGTTGTGTGTGATGAAATTTATGCAAAACTTTCGTAAAATATGAATCATCAATTTTATTATGCGTATTCTGTATTTGGGTCTATTTATTTATATATATAGAGGAGGAAATGAGAAATATAATTGAAAAGCTGGCCGTTTTTGTTGCTCGAAATGGAGTGGAATTCGAGTCGATGACGAAACAAAAACAGAGAGACAATCCACGTTTTGGATTTCTATTTGGTGGAGAGTTCTACAATTACTATATGTATCGAGTCACAACGGAACAAGCTATACTCAAACATAAAGCAATGCGTCAGCACCAACAAAATCAAATGCAAAATGATCCTAATGATCCAAATAATATGCCACCCAATTTTCAACAACAACAATTTGGAGGTAGTGGTGGTGGTGGTGGCCCATCTTTACGAATGCCTATGCAGTTAAATCAAAATCCTTTTGAAATGCAGCAGCAGCAGCAGCAGCAGCAACAACAGCAACAGCAACAACAGCAACAGCAACAGCAGCAGCAACAACAGCAGCAACAACAGCAGCAACAACAACAAGCTCGATCCGTTAATCCAAATTTTGATGGTTCACCAATGCAATTACAGAATTTCCCACCAAGGGGACCTCAAGGTGGAGGAGGAGGAGGATTCGGCGATAATAATAATAGAAACTTAAATTTTCGACCTTCTGGTCCTCCAGGAAATTTTCAACGAATGCCTACTAATTTTGAGCAGCAACGAATGGGAGGGCCAACCAATCAAGGACCAACTGGAAAATTTGACCAACGTATGCCGGGACTACCACATGGAAATTTTGAGCAACAACAACAACAACAACAGCAGCAGCAACGTATTCCTGGAAATTTTGATCAGCAACAACAACAACAACTGCGTATGCCTGGGAATTTCGATCAACAACAACAACGTATGAGAGGTCCAGGCCCTGGAGATCCACGGATATCCGCTATGGGAGGTGGACCTGGGAATCGGGAACGCATGCCCAGTAACTTTGATCAACAGCGAATGTCATCAGGACCACCACCTGGAAATAACAATAATAATAGTAATAATAATTTTGAACAGCAACCAAGAAATCAAGGGCCACCACCTGGAAATTTTGAACCACGAAAACACGGATCAAGTAGATTTGATCAACCACCTGCTGGTCCAAATAATTTTGACCAAAGACCACCATTCAATCTATTACAGCAGCAACAACAACAGCAAAAACTACTACTACAGCCACCAGTTGTGCAAATGCAACAGCAATCTCAGCCTTTTCAATCGGAGGATGTAAAATTTGATGTAAAATTTGATCCAAGATTAGCAGCTGTCGCTGCTGCAGTAAGTCAAATTCCAAATTTAAATAATTTAGCCTCTGTGGTACAACAACAACAACAAAATCAAGGGACCGTAGTACCAGGAATCCCTTCATCCGCCGGGACTTTGACTTCTGTTGTCCCAGTCGTTCCTGTAGATATTGAAGCTCTAACAATTCAAAAGAAAGCAATGGAAGAACAAATTAGACAGAGTGAAAAAAATCTCGCTGCTCAACATCAAGTACTCTTAACTCAACAACAAACACAAATTGATGAGTCTATTCGTCAGATTCAAGATGCTGAGATTACACAATTATCTGCAGAATTGAATGTAGACTTGAGTGAATTTGATAGAGTTCTCGAGCCAATTATTGAAAGTTGTACGAAAGATGCCATTTCAAGTGGAAAAGCATGGATTTTTACTCATACAAGTACTCCTAGACACTATCATTTGGTTACATCGTTTTTATTGAGAAAGTAAGTTGATTGTTATTATTATAGTGTAATGTATAATACACATAATATTATTATGTAGCTCCATAGTTGAAAATTAAAAACTACCTTTATTTATTACACCATTATTTGATATTTCAAATTGTAGAACAATGGATCCTAATGCTCCTTTTAATCAGCGACTACACATAATTTATTTGGTGAACGATGTCCTGCATCATTGGTAAAAAAAAGACCTTTCAATAAAATTATCTATTTCTAGAGAACATGGATGTATCAGTGATAAAATATCAAAACAGTTTTCAGAATGCATTTGTGTATATGAATTTCTTGTTTTTATTTTTTATCATACAGTATGAGAAAAGGAGCTGATGACTTGCAAAAAGCTTTAGAAGACATGGTCATTCCAATGTTTTGCTACTCCAAAGTGTCGGAAGCTGCAAACGAAGAGCACACAGGGAAATTAGATAAATTATTTTCATTATGGGAAACAAAATCAAATTATGTGAGTCCTGTAGCTGTGGAAAGACTTAGAAATTTCAATCAAACTTTGGTTGACTTCAAAAATGACTTAATGACTCGACATGGAATGGTCGTGGCTCAAGTGGCTAATAGTATACAACAAACGTATGAAGGATATCAGCATCAGCATCAACTTTTCTGCCAGCACGTTACTCAAGGAGCCAAGGTAAATTTTGAAGTTTGGAAGTTTTTACATTTATTTGTTTGTACTTTTTAATATATTCTTAATATTTGAAAATGATTTCATGAGAAATATTATAAATACATTTAATTTTAATTTTATTAATATAGACTTTAGATCAACAAATTCAACAAGCCATTATTCAACAACAAATACAGCTTCAACAACAACAACAGCAAGAGCAGCAGCGTCTACAGCAGCAACAAAAACAACAACAGCAGTTGCAGCAACAGCAACAAAATATAATAAGTCCAATGCAGATGAATGTAGGTCCTCTTGGTTCATTACCAATACCAGGTTTAATAGGGCCTCCTGGAACTTTAGGGCCACCAATGATAACTGGTTATCCTGGACAAGGGCCACCAACTGGAATTGAAATCACTCCTCGAGCATACATACCACCCTGTGACTTGGTGCCAGATTTAAGTCGACCTCCGCCCGGTTTCCCAACTCCACCACCAGAAAAAGATTTAATCCCTGCTTTGCCTTACTATGAACTTCCAGCAGGGTTGATGGTGACGCTCGTCAAGGTTTAAAATACGATTAAAATACAGAATATATAAAATATAAACTATAAACCAAGTTTATTTGTGTAAATTAAAGTGCTTATTTAATACATTTTCCGAGTTTTTATCAATGCAAATATTTTTGTATGTCCTTGCAGCTAGAAGATGACAACTATAAACCGATTGATCCAAAATCAATTCGTCTTCCACCCCCTTGTCCACCAAGTGATCGATTAATTCAGGCTGTAGAAGCTTTCTATGCACAACCTTCTCATGAAAGACCGCGTGATAGGTAAATTGTCAATTTTTATTGTCCACTCGGAACGTGCTCTCTCATTTGTTTAATTTGCATTGATTTCTTGATTATATACTAATATACTTTTATTAGTTTTAGTTTTATTACAAGAAAACATTTCATGATAGAATCATAGTCATTCAAAAGGAAATCTATAAATACTCAGATCATTTTGATTTTTTCCTTTCACAGTCGTATTGTATAACAAATGTTTTATAAATGTGTAAATATGTACATAGGAAAGGAATCTCTTTTTTTTTGAACACGTGATATTAACAGCTATGCAGTTATCCTTATTTATTTTGTTTCCAAATGAAGTATATTTTGATCACAAACTGAATTATACATTTAACCTGGACACGTGAAAATTACGTTATCATATGTAAAAAAAACTTTGTTTTGTTGTTCTTTATTTTGATTTGATTTGAAAGCTCTCGAACATTCTTACATGTAGTTTTATTGATGCAACAACATCACGACTAATCACGAGCCGTGAACATGATCTTATTTACAAACAATTTCATTACCATTAATTTGTTTTTAAGTATATATTTGTCTTTTGTAACTGATTTTAGATTTTTGTTTATTTTTTCAGCGAGGGTTGGGAACGTCTAGGACTGTACGAATACTATAAAGCAAAGAATTTAGCTCGGAAACAAAAGGAAGATGAAATCCATGAAGGAAAAAGAACTAAAAGTCGTTCACCAAGTCCCGTTCGCAGAGATTCGAGTCCGAATGGGGGTGCTCGTTCTCCACCTCGTCGAAGATATCAAAGGTTTTCACACATACGACATTTAAATTTACTTGTAAAAATGTTACCATATTGCTCAGATTTATATGTTGACTATGAATTACAGTAAATCTCCAACACCTCAAAATTCAAGAAGTCGCCGTCGCTCAAGATCTCGCTCGCCTCAATCTACTAATACTAGTTCTGGCTCGTCGAGACGTAAAAAAACACGACGCTCTCGTTCAAGATCTCGAAGTCCACCAAGAAGATCTCCTACACCTCCGAGTTTTTCGTGAGATTCTATTTTATTTAAAATAATAATAATATTGATAATATGTGCTTGACTAATTTCATAATCTTCATATAATTCGAAATGTGTAATACGTTTTTTATTTTTTATCGTCTGGTAACAGGGGTGCTGGACTAGGTACAGTTGACAAAAAGTTGGATGAAAGCAATAAAGGACATCAATTGCTCAAGAAAATGGGCTGGGCTGGTATGGGAGGTCTGGGTGCAAACGAGCAAGGTAATGAGCTTGATAAACCAAGACTATATAATTAATTCAAAGCACAAGTCATGGTGTGAATCTGTAAAACTACTCATAAAACTATACATCTGTATTAGGCGACTGAAATGGATAGAGATGATATGATTCATATATTAAAGTACAAAGAAACTTTATTTCACAATAAAGGAAAGTTATAACGCAGGGAAAACAAAGCAAAACAGTCCTCGGGTGACTTTATTGTAATTTGCAATTTGTAGTCGATAAAATGAAAAACGTGCCTGGGAACGTGTGGACTTGTAAAAACAAATTGCGTTGTTTTAGAAGTTACTTACAAACGATTAGAAACTTCTTTCATTATATCGGGGTTCTCTCTCCCTCTCAATATCTACATGGATTTCAATTCGTATATAACAATATGCTTTGGCATAGATGAAATGGAAACAGATCTGCAATCTGCTTCAGAGCAGATTCTCAAATCGGGGTTTGTATGAATATCTTTATGAGCGTTACCTTTACACCGTTTCGATTGAAACTATACTATATTGGCTAATCTACACTACCAGATCTCTTGCAAAAAAGTTATAAATAAATAATATTAGAGCATATTATTCTGGCGTATGACGTTCGCAAGATGGATATTCGTTTCTCTATAAAAACATGTATTTTATTGAAAGCTGTAAATTTCCATGTTCTATATGCGTCCACGACTTTTTACCTTAAATTTTAAGTGTCAATATAATGTGGATGCAAAGTCACGTTTTTCATCCATTTCTGTTCAAGTTTTATTGAGTGTATAAATTCCGTAGCTCTAGTCACAATCAATACTTCAAAAGACTTCAATTTTCGAGTTGGTTGACATTTCTCAATATAGGATAAAAATTAATCATAAAATTAAATTAGGTATGCGGTATTTCAAATTCTATTTTCGAACTACGTGGTAATGATTTCATCAGAAAGTTTACAGGAAAAGTTTCATATACTTATTGTTAGTCCAGGCGTAGTCAAAGTTTTACCATTTGAATATTATTTATGAGTGTTTTGCTGGAAAGAGCGTTATGATTCACGTATGCGGGGAACGGTTTGACGACATCTCATCCTCTTATGGTTGAGTTTACTTCATTGTCAAACAATACATACAGGTGTATAAATGCTCCCCTTGACTTTCACTGTCAAGAACAGAAACAAAAAGAAATTGATGCTAACCATAATATGTTCAGCATCAATTTCTATATTACAAAAGGCAGGCTTTTGACTAAAAACTTGAAAGAATTGTTCCCTGTATCATACAGGCTTGATGTGTATTATTAGACAGAATCGTATTTGTGCATCTACGCTTCACTCACACGTGTATTGTTTCGTTATAATCTGAAATCTCCCGTGTTGACTTAGACTCCTTGACTTATGGTTTACACTCGATGAATTACAGTTGAAAGTAAACAAACGAATCGAGATCCTAGAAGTATGTTTACGTTATTTCCAGTCATATAGTTCACCAAGTCGATTGATAAAAATTGTGCTGCGCATTGAGAAATACAGTAGTTGGTCAATTTCCATTGTAGATAATTATGGCGAAGGTAACAGAATGGATTGTCTTTTTGAGATTTTGTCGTATGTATCTAAGTACATATTATGGACAATTTAGTTTTTTACGGGAGCGAAAGAAGTACGGAATTGTAGTACGGATACTACAATTTTCCATTGTATTATCGAAGCGAGGAAAATTGTGGAGATTTTTTTACGTTTTGAGCCACCCTTGAAAAAGATGTTTTCTCTATCTGTAGATATGCTCTTCTGATATCTGGAGTGAGCAGCTGGTACTTGGTACATAACTAGGTTAGGTTTATACAATAGTGTATGAAAGATACTAGTTGCTACCAATTACAGAAATGTCACGTTTTAAAATGCGTGCATGCCATGGGATCTAATGTTTTTGTAATGTATAATATATCTGTATTTTGTTCTCTCCTTCTCTATCATTCCCGGTCAGGTCTACTAGTATTTATATTATAAATGTTATATTTTTGTATTGCATTGCGTGTTGTTTACCAGCATAACGTATGTTATACGGGTGTATACATTGGGTTTTGTATGAATTGGTACTAACTATATACTAAGCATTCCACAGAGAGAGTTATACGTGTGGGATGAGGGAAAACTTCGTCCAACGAAAACGAAATGTAATCATGTTGTAACCATAGTTCAAAGTTACGACAATTTGTCGGAATGTGTCGCAAATTATACGGCAATGCACCTTGACTGGAATGACGTATGAAGTCTTCGGCGACTTTGGTCAAGTTGGACATCCCGAGACCAAAATGTCAATTTACACTAGTGTACATACTGGAACCGGAAGTGACATGGCCTGGTCAAAATTTGACCCTTACAGGAGTATTCAGGGAATACTTGTAAAAGTGAGATTTTTGTCATGTCCGGAGAATGCATGCGAGAATGCACTGTATTATTCTGAAGGCGTTGGTTCTCGGAAAAAACACGTTGGTTCTGAATTCTGCATTGCAGAATGGAGTGAAGAGTGCTAAAAACGTTGGTTCTGGACACGTGAAAAAAAAGAGATAAGATGCTGTGCTCTGACTGGCTGACGCAGTTCTAAAAATAGATTGGAATTTTCAGAGAAAAATATATTTCATTAAATATTCTGATGCATGAAATAACTCCATGGCAAGATCGTAGAACTTATCCAAGAATCCTTGCAGCAAATTTCCTTGAACTGATCTAGGCGAACCTCGGCAGTTTGCAAGACAACAGCTCTGCGCATGTTCCGAGAATAGTTCTCCTGAGAACTTGTCGAGGATTATTCTAGCAAATTGTAGAAATCTTGAACGTATAGAGTCAGATGTTCCAATTTAGTGGACTTGTTCGATGCAAGTAGCACAGCTTCATCCAGAGAACCCTTCAACAAAACTGCGGAAAAAGCGTGAAAGGACACTAAATATTCCTATTTGTTGAGGAGAGGTTCTTGGCATGAAGCTAGGACATTTGCATGGAAGGGTCTAGAACATCGCAACATCTGACTTCATTCGGTGCGGAATTCTTGAATCGATACAAAAATACTGTAGGAGCAAAAACTATGTGGCCATTATTTTTGAAAAAAACCACACCCCGAAACAACAAAATTCCATTTTATTTTTCATCCGAGAGTAAATCGGCTGCTTGCAGGTCAATGTTTCACCTTCGATACATTTACTGCGTCATTCCTGGAATGATTCCAGGATTTAAATGTACCATTTACCATGGTACGTACATGGAACTTTCTAGAATCATCCTCGATAAGTTCTCAGGATAAACCTGTGCTAAGTGCATGAACTATTCTCGGAACATATCCAGAAGTAACGTCTTGCAAACTGACGAGCATTGCTATAGATCTGTTCCAGGAAACAAGCTGGAAGGATTCTTGGATAAGTTCTACGATTATGCCATGGAGTTATTTCATGCATCAGAATATTTAATAATTTATTTAATATTTTCCGGAAGAGAAAATATTAATTTTTTCCGAAAAAAAATCACATCTATTTTTAGAACTGCGTCAGCCAATCAGAGCACAGCATCTTGTCTCATTCTTTTTATCTTGTCACGTGACCCGAAACAACGTGTAGTGTGCAGCAATCTTCACTCCATTCTCGCATGGAGAATGCAGAACCAACGTGTTTTTTCACAGAACCAATGTGTTTTTTGCGAGAACCAACGCCTTGAGAATACTCCAGTGCAGTCTCCCATGCATTCTCCGGACATGATAAAACTCTCACTTTTACAAGTATTCCCTGAATACTCCTGTAGGGGTCAAATCTTGGCCAGACCTTGTAACTTCCAGTATGTACACTAGTGTAAATTGATGTTTTAGTCCCGGCATGTCCAACTTGACCAAAGTCGCCGAAGACTTCATACGTCATTCCAGTGAAGGTGCATTGCCGTATAATTTGCGACACATTCCGACAAATTGTCGTATTACTTGCGTAACTTTGAACTATGGTTGTAACATTATCATCAAGTTAAAGTCCATTTATCTCCTACTCCCTGCGTAATACATAATAGTAAATACATTTGTGCATGTAATAAGAAAAGGAAACCATTTGTATTTGCACGATGGTATAATAATGATTCAAAAGAACTAGACCCAATGCGTGTATGAAGTGTACACACTTGGCTAATAAAAACATTTTTATTACAAGTTCAACTATGAATGCACATTAAAATATGTGCATTTAGTTTTGACTTTGAATGCGTGTTTAGTTTCTATCTAGTGCTATTTTATTGATTGGATCGCTGGTGTAATTTTGGGCAACGTACCTACTGTCGGATTTTTAATAACTGAGCCTTTCTCTCTCCTTCGTAGCTCCTCCCACTCAATGCATTTCAAATAGGCAAGGATTCCTAAATCTGTCCTTGCGAGGCTGAGTTATTAAAAATCCGACAGTACATATAGTTTGTCAATATTTGCAAACAAAACAAGAGAAACGTAAAAGTCTCGCAATACGTGTATTTATTTTTTCTTAATCAATACGTTTGACCAATGCTGACAGCATTATGCTGTATTTAGAATTTGTGGCAGTGTGTAAAAATATGCATCATATGAGGAAAATCCCTTTCTTTTATAGGTATGTTGATTCATGTACCTGCATACAATCGAATACGTGTTACATAATTATAGATTGTCCTAAGTCAGAAGAAAGTTTCCGAATTTTGTGAAAAAATGAAACTTGGTTCATGTTCATAGCCCACTTTTATAGGTGCGAATGGCAGAGAAAACAAGTCATGTGTTAGTTTGTAGTTTCAGAGATATTGCGTTTGAAAGTTTTCGGCTATTTTCACAAAAGTGTGCGCAGCGAATTCGCGGGTTTTCCTTGCAGATTTGAATTCATTTGCATGATCAATCAGGTCCTGAATCAGGACTCCTGATTATCAGGATAGGAAATACAAATTGCGGCTATTTCTCTTATATCTTTTATCCTGTCATCAATCCTTGAGTTCGCGTATTGCTACTCCGACTTCAGCACATTCAATGTGTTTTTAATTAATTTAAAATACTTGCATTCATTATAGAGACTTCAAAATTTCAGTGTTTATAGCCCTTGGTTTCTTCTATATGAATATGCAAAAAAGTGAAAATCGTCACACGACTTGTTTTCTCCGATATTCACACATATATAACTTTCACCTAAAGAATTTCTCATTCAATTACATGAAGAGGAGCTACTCTGAATTCCAAGTACCGTATAAACTGTTATAGAACCCCTGGGTTGTCTTTGAAAATCTTATAGAACCCCTGGGGTTCTATAACAGTTTATACGGTATCTAGCTAGACCTATACACAGAGGTTGGTCGGAGGTATTTGAGACACTTGGTTTTTGACATGCCGTGGCCAGATCTTTAGTTGTACAGCCATAAAATAATATCTACTGTAAAATTCAATCGATTATCTTGAACATATGTTTTTGTTTTATGTCGCTGTGTCACGTCATCCCTGAAATCTGTGACTTTAAAAAAAGTCTAGTCGGTCGAAAAGTTTCCGAAATCAATGTTTTTTGGAAAATCCAAATT